>JAOBSW010000103.1:0-156169 GCA_026214975.1 Gentiana macrophylla | reverse complement strand
ATCTTACATTACCCGTAGCCATACTCGATTCTTGAGTCGAACTTGCACTTTCCAATAACAGTCCAAATCTTCAGCACAAAATACCCTCGTTTCACAAGCGGTTTGTTTCTCTAACAAATGTCTCAATCTAGAAATGTAAGGATACAATGGTTCACTTGGAGCTTGGTCATGTACTACAAATAAACAAACAACAAGAAAACAATAAAATAAAAACAACCTAAGCCTAAGTCTTCCGATGACTTAAGATATATCGATCGATTCACGGCAATCGCATGAAAAAGCTTGATGACCAAAATAAAGCGATCCAACCTTAACCAGGCAATGTATCGGTCAGGATGTACTATAAGCGACAATGTTCGTATCCGTGGAGAATCAATCGAAGTATCAAAGTCGTTTTCATACTTAGTTTAGGTTAAACATAGGTTGTTAGTGTTTTAATTATACAACTACATCTGCTGAACTAACGATAATGAGATAAAAGATAGAAAACATAGCCAAACCATGATCCATTGAATACTTTCGCCCCTCTAATCGATTATTCGGGAATGAGTTTAACCAGCCAACCTACGTTACAATTATATCAACTTCGATCCATGGGTGCAAGCTCTATGATAATCTTGGGCGCCATGCAACAACCTAGTACCCTTTGCCCGGTTCAGCGATGCCTTTAAGTTTATGGACCAGAAGCAACATTAGCTCTGCTACAGAGTTGCGATTACTCAACGGTAAACCTCGTCCCCACGATTGAATCTAAACAACTTCGAGGTCAATTATAAGAAACGATCGTAAAACCTTTTCCCACACCCCCATAAGCATACATTTATAAAGTGGTGTGTGAGTTCATGAACTAGGTGATCAAGCTAAAGCATTAAGAACAAGTTTTAAGACACAAATTCATCAAAATAACAACAATTAAACCTTTACACATTCCCAATTTCATCAATTAGAGGGATTTCATCAATTTCCATGATTTAGATATGTAAGGTTTAGCTACTCATTACAAAGCTAGAAATAACAACCAAAAGGAAATTAAATCCACTAAAATAAAGAAAATTAATTACCAAAAGCAGAGAAAATTGTGGTTTACATCAAGCTTCATCAACACCCATATCAATTGGTGAATCCAAAATCACGAAATCCAAGAAAGTTGAGCTAAAATCTGAACTATAGTATGCTTAATCTAAGTAAATTTGGTGTAAAAGTGAATCTAGGGATCAAAAGGAAAAAATGCACTGGAGAGGTATCTAAGTGAGAGTATGTGTATGAAGATATGGAAGGTGCATAAAAAAGCGTGCAAATTCTATTTATATGTGCTCCAAAATGTGGCAGAAAGCGGTTTAATGTGCGCGCACATCGTTTCAATCTTGCACACATTAAGCTCTGTCATTTCTTGAGATCAATTGGTTGTACTTGGCGTGATGCGTGCGTGCATACATACAATGTATGCGCACAAATGGATCTGTATCAATCCAAAGCTTACGATGCTTGAATGCGCACGCATTTGGCGCAATTCTCTAAAAGCGACATTACGCTTCCACGATCGCCTGCGCATTGGTGAGATTCCTCAAACTTGCATTATGTTTTTGGAATCATGCATTACTTGTTGGATCTCAAATCTTCACTTTTTCTTCAACATTTCCCTCGCCGAGCCTCGGTTTCATTCTTACAGCATCATGCCTCACTTCGGGTTTATGAGTCACTATATCCTGCATCACAACATTTAAACACATACCGAGTGATGCAAACTTTATGACATTTTCTATATGAATTTACCCGAAATTGAACTTAAGCAGGGTTAATTCATGATAAACTATCGTAAAAGGTCTTAATTTGATTGGAAATTACGTATGAGCTTTTATCGTGATTATTTATGTATTTTATCTTATTTACATATCGAATTATATTCTTACCACGTTTATGGTTCTTTGTAGGAATAATTAGAGCCAAAGAGATTTGAGCGAAACATGTAGAAAGATCGAGATCGAACCGGAGGGAGAACCAAGTCGAGCTATTGGACAAGTTCAAGATCGGTCATGGACAAGCCCAAACATGCCTAGAATCGATCATGGACAAGCCCGGACATATGCAGATCAGTCTGGACAATCGAGACAAGTCTCGGGATCATCCGGGGCCAGCGTTCTAGCATAACTCCATAAGATAAATAGGGCTCAAGGGTCAAAAACACCTTTAAATGGTGAGGTTTCCGTCACATATGATGGTTTGCCTCGAAAAGTGTGCCTTCTGATTTTCCTTATAAATGGTCCAAAACTACCCAAACTAAGCCAAAGTGTCATAGATGCGGGTTAAAACATGCACGGAGCATAATAAAGTTGACTCTTATCACCACGTCATGAAATGTAATGATTTGGTGAGACTTTAGATCATAACACATGTAAGCACGTTGGGCAAAGGGTAACCAAGGAAGACACAAGGGACGGAGTTGGACTACAGTTTATGGTGAGTATAAGGTTTGAGCCATGGGTAGCAAAGACAACCAAAGGCACGAAGCTTGGCATAATTAGGAGGTTCAAAGAAGAGTTTTTGGCAAGGGGATCATGCCGAGAAACAGTGTAGGCATGCGATTGATAAGATATCTTGGCGGCGTGCTGCGTAGGACGATGTAAGTGAGTGGGATAGAAGCATGTTGGAGTAGTGCTAGTGCAATTTCAACGATATGGAGATGGCGGCGTTCATAAATTTGTCTTTGGGGGTATGATGGGAGAGGTATAGTGAGTAATTCCACGTCACGGCGAGGAATGGCGAAGTGCAATATATTCCGTGCCATTATCAGTGAGAATTTTAATTTTTGAAGTAAAAGGGTTTCAAACATGCAGCGTGAATTTTCAAAGGCAGTAGAAACTTGATTTATAGGTGAGGATAAATCCATACATGCAGGGTAAAATGATCAACAAAAACCACATAGTATTTATATCCATCAACAAAATAAATAGGAGCAGTCCATACATCAAAATAAATAACATCAAGGGCGGGGAAAAGCGTAAAGTAGAATGCGCCAAAAGGAAGCCGATGGTTTTATTGCGCAAACAAGCGTCACGGAGAGATAATGTAACGAGTTGATAGTTCAAAACATTTATTTTTGACTAATTGTTGAATGATGGAAAAAAATTTGGGTAGCCCAATGATGATGGTGCCACGTGGTAGAAGAAGCTTATTATGGAGCGAGAAAAGTGGGTATTGGACAAGCAATAAACTCCATCTTTAGCTTGGCCTGATGAAGTAACTTGCCCGTGTTGGTCCTTCAAAAGAAATGAATCGGGTAAGAATTCTATGACAACATTATTATCATAACAAAATTTGGACACGGAAAGTAAATTTTGAGACAGCGTAGGAACACTTAAGACATTGGTTAAACGAAAAAATGTGTGGGGGAATTAAGGAGAGCCTGAACCAATATAAGATATAGAGAAGCTACCTCACGATGACAATTTCATCAACGCCCAAGGGCGGTTCATGAAGAGAAAAGCTAAGGTCGTTTGTCATATGATAAGAGGCACAGCTATCGAGCATCAAGGTGATGGATTAAATTGACCGGATGAGCAAGTTGCATTTGTTGAAAAAAGGATATGTCGGGCACCGATTGGCAAAGTGACCTTGTGTACCACATAGTGACATTTACGAGATAATGACGTGGTTGATGGGCTGAGCGAGAATAATCTGGTAAGGGTTGTCAAGGTAGGAGATGAGCAGCCTGAGAGTTGTACATTGGATGAGGTGGTGTAGGTGAAGGACGGCTCTAGGATGTTTGCGGAGGTGGGGGACGTATCATGGGCTGAGCTACAAAGGCACTATACACAGGTGGAGGAACAACAGCTTGAGCTTGGATGAAGCTTTGCTTCAAAATTGAGTAATTTTCATGTAATTAAATCTGGGATAATGGCGAATATCGAGCACGAGCGACTCTTGCAATGTCCACGTATTCGGGCCAAGATTGTGCAAGATAATATCAATAAGGTCTTACGGATCGACTTTGGTATCGAGATAGGCGAGTTCATCGGCTTTCGACTTAACGGCGGTGAAGTAGAAGAAGTCGACAACGGGCCGCCGTCGTTGTTTTGAATGATATTTCAATTGTTTGACTCTACATACTACTCTCATTTATATACGTCGACAGAAGAGCTTGCGGGCGTCGCTTGCATTTGGTCGTATGCTTGCAATAATGGAAGTCGATTGAATTGAAGCGATCAAGAATGCGGTTGAGATCAATTGATCTGTATGTACCATAAATCATAAAATTTGGATTCACTTTGTGGCCCAGCGATATCTGTGATAGTCTTGGAGGAAGATTTGATTGTTCCGTCAAGATACCCGATAAGGTTGTAACCGTAAAGAGGCTAGTGAATTGTAGTTTCGAGGCTTGGTAATTTGTGTTCGTAAAACTTCAGTAGCGTTTGAGATCTGAAGTGGAAACAAAGGTTGCATAGGGTGGGCTGGGGATGGGGTGGTTGGGCAGACGGAGGTAGCGGGCTGCTTGAATTAGCCATGGCATTTGAATTAGGGTTTAAAAATTGCTAGGGTTTAATCTTGAGTTCTGAGGAAGAAGAGGTTAGAGAAGGGATAAAGATGATTGGTGGAAAAAAAAATCGGAAGAAAGCGGAGATTTATAATCTCAAAACTACGATACCTGTGGTAAATTATGGGATGAAAATTATTTTCCGTTGATTGAGTAAATTGTGTATTACAATACACTGCATATATACACTCTCTTGAAGTAGAGCCCGTAATCTAGAACCTTCTATTTTTACCATAATTACAAATAATAATAATTACACATAATAATAACAAAAACAATAATATCATATCTTGAAATATCGTTTATTATCATTAATGAAATGATTATAAAGTATTAAAAAAATAGTTGGATTATTAATAAAGCTATAGGTAAGATAGAAAAGAGTAATAAATTCTTTATTAGTAGTGTAAAATGAGCATATTAAACATGAAATAAAAAAGAGGTTGAGTGACTTATATTTTGAGGCGGAAGGTGTACATTTTTTTGAAAGCAAAATTACCTCATTCATAAAGCGCAACTCACATTCACACGATCACGACTCGAGCGCGAAGAACAATTGGTCTTGCAATTTAACCATTGAGATAAGCCGGTGTACGAAGATAGTAATTGTCAGCGCTTAACACCTTCCGTCCATTGAGGTAAGCCTCGTTGCTACGAACATAATATAATTTACTTTGGGTGTTTCACACGGGCTAAGAAAATGGTTTAATGCCATATAATTTAAGGAGAAATGCATAAAATATCATTTGAATTTCATTAATGAAATAGTAATAAAATAAATTAAAATTAGATGAATTGTTAATAAATTAGAGCTATGACTAAGAAAAAGTAATGAATCTTACCGTTCGTAATGTAAAATGATTTATATTTTAAAGCAAAATAAAAAGAGACATAATAATTTATATTCGGGACGGAGGGATATTTTCAATACAATGATCATATTTTCAGGAAGAGAGAGATAGAGAGATCATACAAGGATCAGGTCATTTCATTTGCATCGCGTTGTGTTAGATATAAATCTAACATTATCCAATGATCTGAGATCGTCATTAGAATTTTGTAAATGAGCACAAGTATTCGATTCGATCCGGAGTATTCGGCTCGAAAAAGCTCGATCGGGCTCGTTTAGTGGGTTCGAACTTGAGCGAATCTTACAAATTAGATATTCGGTGGTCGAGCGAACATGTTCGAACATGTTAAAACCGGATATCATAAATTCATATCTGATTCGAGGCGAACATGTTTTTTAAAACCAGGCGAACATGTTACGATTTTTTAAAACCGATTCGAGCGAGACATGTTGAGCGATTCGACATATTCGAGCGAACCGAGCGAGCTTTTTCCCCAAATACCAGGACCGAACCAGGGCGAATAATGAAAATATAAAACTCGGCCGTTTCAGTCGGCCGAGGGATTGAGCAGCACGAGCCGAGCAGTGAACAGCGTTGCCGGCCGTAGTGTGGCGAGCCTGTGTCGAGGGTTCGGTAGGGTTCGAGCTCGTTCTATCTTTGTCGTCGTTTAATATGCATTTATTATAATGTGCGATCGTTATATTTGTCAATTCTTCATCAGTATTACGATATGGAAGAATGTGATAGGTCATCGATTTCATTTTATTCTCAAATATAAACGAATTAAAGGTAAACATATACTCCTAACAAAAATGATATTATAATGATGCTAACAATTCTAAAAATACGATGACAAAATAAAGATGCTAACAATTGTTTTAAATCCTCAAAATAAAAATAAAAAAACAAAAAAAAAAACACAATTGTTTTAATAAAAAAAAAATTGAATTAAAAGAGGCTTAATTGAAGGGTGAGCGTGAGTGTCAAGTAAAAAAGGAAATAAATAAATAAATTAGAGGAAAGGAGTAGAAAGGGACAAAGGAAAAACAAGAGGAGACCATATGATGTTAGTTGGGAGACAAGAAAGCGTCTTTTCCAATTACTCTGCCTGGCTCATTACGCACCCCCCCCCCCCCTCACCCCCTACCGTGATAGCTCCCTCACACTACCACGCCCTACACCCACCGTATCCCCATATATTTTAATATCCTCACTTCACGCGCATCCTTAAACTGTGTGAAAGTGACGACAGCTTCATTTAGCCAGGCAACTCAATTCTACTAATCCTTTTCAAAAGTAGTACATTTTCACTATTTTGCTCATTCCATATGATTTTTAGAATACTAAAAAAAAGTAATCATTTGGACGATCCATTAAAAAATGGAGCTAAAAGGAAAAATTTTAAGGAAAATTTTTGTATGAGAGGAAATTTTGAGATGATGTGGCGGTGAAATAATCGAGCTTTGAGCCAGCGCGGTTTAAATCAGGTGAGTTTGATCGTTTTGTTATATCAGATTGTATCATATGTAAATAAAATAAAGAAACAAAAAAGATAAAGAACACTTTTATTTATTTATTCTGAAGAGTACAAACACAGTATTGAAAAAGCGAAATGAAAACAAACAGTAAGGATATAATTTCAAGCTGAGGCGAAAGAGCTTTCATTGCTTAAAACAAATTTGTTCGGCATTATACCGTGGATGTGCGATTATATAAAGGATCAACGATTTACTTGTTAAAGAGAAGTGCTTGACTCTGACGAGCAACGAACTAATACAGGTGTTTGAAAACTCTTCAACAAAAATATGCGATGAGTATGATTGTGTTGTGTTTCTTACTGCGTGTGTTTTTCCATTGTTGTAGAGGACCATTTATATAGGAAGGAAAACATCATTAGATTTGAAGTGTATTGATGCCCATAAGTTGAAGGAGCTCTCCCGCTAGCAATTAACTCCATCGATTGAAACTCACGCTAATAACTTCGGCCTGAATAATGCATTTGTAAGCGGATGAAGAGACTCGGCCTTGAGTCGAATCGAATCGAACTCTCAACTCGAATTATTCATCGAGAATGTTGATTAGTATTGCCTCAGGCCCACGAAGGCCCAATTCCCCAAGCCCAAGACCAAGGTCAGCGGGCTCAGGGCGAGCGGCGTGTCTTGGCGCGTGTGACAATTTTAGCGAAACGTCGTCTAGCTAAAACGAAATTACGAATTCTCTCCACTTTCCTTGGAGATTATACCGCTTTAACAAACTCCTCCAACTTATATATTGAGAAAGTTTAGCACAATTCCCATGTGGGGGATAAGGAAGTTAACTTTTCAACTTCGAATCTTCTACTTGTTCAACTAACCAACGAACGGCAATTTCTCGTTCATCCGATATCAAGATTGAATAATTCAAAGACCTATCTTCATCTACATCACCATAGATTTCTAAGTCATCATAAACTCTTGATAAACTATACAAGAGTCTAATCAAACTTTCGACTCTCAACTTGGTTGTAAAATATGATTAAAAAATCATTTTAAAATGATTAAAAAATCATTCCAACACATTTCACTCGTCGCATCATCATCAAAAATTCCCTCCAACACAAGTATTTCCCCTTAAAATTTTCCTTTTTAGCTCCATTTTTAAGGAGTAATTTGTATGGGATGAAGTAATGTGAATTGATTAAACCACACAATTTATATCGTGAATTTTTACTAGTAACTCTGTATGGGTGAAGTGATGGATGGATGATCGAGAATCACGCAATTTATATCATGGATACAAACCATGTGGTTACGATCATCTCTTATGTCACTTACTCCATGTGGAGTCACCATCTAAAACCTCCATTTATATACATGATATAAATTGTCTAGTTCTAATCATGATTCTCTCATTTCACTCAGTATGTAGTCACATGGCGTCCATGTATAATCGAAGGCGTAAGTGAAAATTTTGTTCTAGGATCATTAACGATTGCAATTTTTTTACTGATTATATGATTGTTTGTAAGGCATATAATGTAAACTTGTGTAACAAATGGTTATAGTTGGTTTGAATTTTTGGTTGAATATGTATATTGATTTGAGTCTTATTAATTTTTTCTAACTTGAGTAAAAAAATAAAATTTTACCTAAAATACATTCACGAAAATATAAAGACATGCCACAAAAATATGGATTTTGAAAGGCTCTAGGTTGTGGCCTTTTACGAGCTTGTGCCCGAGAGATGCCCGTGTGGAATCACAGTAAAAATCATGCTCACTAAAAATGCCATCGGTTGTTTGACAAGTGTTTTAACCCGAAATAAGCGGCTGCGTAAACATTTAAAATAGTGATAGCATAAAAACAAAATATGCATAGCTTGGAAATAATGCATGAACGAAAAATCATGCTTGCAACTTACACATCCATCGTTGTAATTAAAGCGGCGGGTACCATCATTTGTAAGCGATCTTTGTATGTATAAGCTGAAACAACTCATCTTCTACGGAATAGTGCTAAATATCAGGGGCTTCCTCTTGTTGTTGGAAGATCAAAAAAATCAAATCTTTACATATGTGGTGAGGCGGATGCAAAGCAAAGTTAGAAAGTTGGAAATTTAAATCTACAAGTCTAGGTGGTAAGGCTATTCTTCTATCCTCGTCTTTGTTTGCTATTCTAATTTAGTTATGTCGGTGGCAAAGCTCACTAAAGGCATTATTAATAAAATTCACTCGTTAATGGCAAATTTTGGGTGGAGGCAACTCTAACAAAGCTTTTACATCTATCATTGGATAAAGTGGGAGTCTCTGTGCATCCCGAAAGGGTAGGGGTGGGCTTGGGTTTAAAAACTTGGAGATAGCAAATATGGTGGCTTTAGCGAAGACACTTTGGAGAATTCAACTTGTAATCCTCGTCTTTTGGTCTCTAAGGTTACAAAGGCAAATACTTCCATAAGTCCTCTATCTTGATTGCAAAGTCTCGTCCACCTCCTCTTTTGTTTGGAAGAGCTTAATGTCGGCGCAAGACTTTTTGAAAAAGTGCGTGTTTTATTGTTGGAAGCGGAAAATCTATTAACGTTTGGAATGACCCTGGATCCCGAATAATTATAGATGCTTGCCCATAACTCAATGAAACTAACTCTAATAATTTAAAAGTGAGTGATTTTTGAGTAATAATACTTGGAATCGGGACAAGCTACTACAATTTTTGGCGGTGGATGTGAACAAATAACTAATATTCGGTTAGTATAAATGATGTGCGGATAAGGCGAATTTGCTTGTTTACAACTAGCAGGGAGTTTGTTTAAAAGGCTGCTTATGATTTTGCCTTCAAAATAGAGTTAGCCTCTGAAATAGTTCTCTTGCTTTGCATCTAATCGTCTTAATGATAAATTTGGAAGAAATTTGGGCCTACAATTGCCTCTGAAAGTCAAAATGTTTATTTGGAAGTTGATGAGAAGAGTAGTGCCAACCTCGGAGAGTCTTACATAGGAGATTTGGTTTTAATGTTACTCTTTGCAATTTACTGTGGTCTTGAAACCAGTCGAGTGAGCACATATTCTTAAAGTGTCCTTTTGCACAAAATGTTTGGAAACTTGTTGGCTTATCGTGGTATTTATTCGGCTCTAGCAACCCGTTAGTACATTGGTGGGATGACATTTGAAGGAAAAGCCTACTAATTCACTCCTTGAAATAACTTTGTCATGTTATGTTTTATGGTATATTTGGAAGGCTCGTTATGTCGGGCTTTTGATAGTTTGTCTTTGGACTTTTGAGAAGCTGCAAAATTTGCCCGCGAGAGTTCCCGTTTTGAGGAGTGCGATGCTCTCGTCGATCGACACTGGAAACCGGACTCTGGTCTTCTTGGATATGGTGCGATTCTTCTCCAGGATGGTGATGCGATTTTGGAGGCTTGGGCTTCTCCGAGTCGCATTCGGCTTTCGCCTTGTCAGCTGAAGCTCAAGCCTTAAGATGGTGCCTCGGTAGATGCCTAGCAATGGGCCTTAAGCATTTAGTATATTACTCGGATTGTCTTGTATTGGTCTTGCACCTTTGGGCGGGAAAGTAACAAGATGACTTCACAATCTTGCGGCTTTCTCGTTCCAGTTCGGATTTTAGGGTTTTTGGCACATTTCTGTCGATGCAGGCTTTGTAATGTTTAATTTGTATTTTTATTTTGTATTAATTTAAACTTTTCGTTCTTCGTGGAAACAAAAAAAAAAAAAAAAAAAAAAAAGCGGTTAATTGGTTTTAGTAATTTTATTGTTGAAATTAAAACATTTATCACTTCTTTAATATGTACTACGTTTTTGCTGCCGCCTAGAAAAAAAGGAACGCATCAAGTACTCTCCGTTTGAAATAATTGATCTGATTATCAAAAGATTTCTTTCAAAATAAGCGAAATGATTTATATTTCCGTCTGACGTTTATTGTGTTTTCATACGTCTTGAATTTATTTATTAAGGGTGGGAGAATAAATCTGACATTCATTAATTATAGTTAAGAGTTTTTGAGTCGTTTGTAATTCAATTAAAGCGTTAACTTCATCAGCCAATATCGTGTATTTGTATTATGCCGATTATTTTAAAGCGGATGAAATAATAAATAAGGATAAGTAATAGTAAAAGATAGAATTTTAGTATTGAAGTTAAAACATTGATCACTTCTTTAATATGTACTACGTTATTGGCAACCGCCTCAAAGAAAAAAAAAAGGAACACATTAAATAATAAATAAGGATAAGCAAAAAAATAAAATTAATGTTGTTTCAGAACGAATGAGTACTCCACATTTATCTATTTTAATTTAATAAGTGTAAAATTTTCTAAATTGATACCACGTCTATTCTAAAATGTAACTTCGTTTAGAAAAAAAATTGCATGTCACACGGATTAAAAAAATTGTTACGTGTCATTAATTTTAATGATCAAAATCTACAATACATTTTTACTCTCATTAATACAATAGTTGTAAAATAGATGAATATATAATAAATTAGAAATAAAAGAAAAAAATTATAATAAATATACTTTATTGATATTACAAAATAAACATATATTATAAAACAAATTTAAAAAAATTAAACAAATTTATATCATAAAAATTAATTTAAAGCTGAAAACTACTATTGATGTAGTGATGATTTGACGGAGGAATGTGTGATCAAATTCAAGCGCATGGGAAAGGTCTTTATGGAGTGGAGAATTTTTTGGTCAGATATCCGTATTTTGCATATCGTCTTATTGTTGAGAAAAATAAACAATATGATATTATCACATGTCATTAATACCTATTGAGTCTTTTCAATGAGACACATGAATTAAACGAGGCCGTACGTGGTAAATCGCGAATAAAGTGAAGCGAAAACACAATAAAAATAGCAATAATTTTAACGTGAAAGCGTACCGATGTGAGAGAGTAAAACCATGTGAGTCGAGGCGCAAAATCTCCACTAATCGAGCAAAGATGATTGAAAATGTTCCCAAACACATCAATAAACTCAACTACAAAATACATCAACTAAGAATGCAAAATCAAGAATTGTTGAAAAATATCACCAAAAGCATTGAGGCGGTCGGTGGCTTTTACGGAGATTGAGCAGTTGAAGCGAAAATTCCACCATTCATATTGAAGAAAAAGTTGAGACGAACAACCCCTCAAAATTTTGTCATGATCGGAGTCCGTTCACGATGCGGATCGTCGCGGAAAAGGGTCTGCTGCAACACAAAACAAACCTGCGAATTTTTTTTCTTTTGCCTCCACAAAGTTGTGAAGATTCGGAAAATAACTTACTTATTCCTTAAATAATATTTGACATATTATTATTTTTTCCTTATTTATTTTCTATTATTTATTATTATTTGGTGGACTTCACAAAAGGAGTGATCCACCCAACAAATCTCCTCACGACATTGTGGAGGAATTTGTCATTCTCTGATAGGCGACATATCTCAAACTTCTCCCTTGTCAGCGCTTTTGTCAACATATCCGCACCATTGTCACCCGTGTGCACTTTTTCAAGTGCTAACAACTTCAACTCCAAAGCATCTCAAATCCAATGAACATCAATGCGCTTGGTCATAGAATGAAAAACTGCATTCTTACCAAGACGAATAGCACTCTGGCTATCACAAAGCAACAAATTTTGATCTTGCTTCAAACCAAGATCTTGGAGAAACTTCTTCATCCACAACAACTCTTTACACGCTTCAATTCTTTGCAATATACTCGAACCAGTAGTTGAAAGTGCAACATATTTTGCATCTCATTGCCGTGACACAACTCCCCACATAAATTTAACCAAATATCTGAAGTAGACTTGTAAGAATCAACATCTCATGCTATATCGAAATCGGTGAAACCAACCAACACAGGTTTTTCACCATAAAAAAGTAAGGCATATATCGGTGGTACCCACAAGATATCTACGTAATCTATTTCCACGACATTCAATGCTCTCTGCCAGGATTAGAAAGAAAGCAGTGACATTACCAAGCTGCATAAGCTATATACAGTCTAGTGCATACCATGGCATACATCAAACTACCCCTTTCTTTGAAGCATCACGAGACCTTACATCTTTTCCTTTTTATCATCATCGCTAGAAGGACATTGTTTGATACTCAACTTCAAATGAGATGCAAGTGGGTGGACCTTTGCTTTAGCATCACTCATGCTAAATCTACGAAGCATCTTCTTTATGTACTTCTCTTGTGACAAATAAATTTTCCCGACTTATTTGTCACGTGTAATCTTAAATCCACAAAATATGCTTTGCACAGCCCCAGTCTTTCATGGCAAAAGACTTGCTCAGCTCTTTGCTTCAACCTATCAATCCTTGAAGCATTCACGCCAACAATCAAAATATCATCAATATAGAGTAAAAGAATGATAAAATCATCCTCTGAGAATCCGCTAATAAACACGCAATGATGTGAAGTAGTCTTCCGATAGCCTTGCTCATGTGTGACTCAAATTTCTTATACTACTGCCTAGGCGCTTGCTTCAACCCATAAAGACTCTTCTTCAAATGGCACACAATATTCTCCTTTCCTTTCACCTGAAAACCCTCTAGCGGCTCCATGTAGATATCTTCTTCCAAATCACCATAAAGAAGAGTTGTTTTAACATCCATCTGCACAACCTCCAAATCAAGACTAGGTGCCAAGCCAAGAACAGTCCGGATAAAAGACATTTTTACAACAAGAGAAAAATCTCACCAAAATCAATGCCCTTTGTCCCAGATCAAAACCTTTTACTACTAATCTTGCACGATACCGAGGTGTAGAATTACCGTCTTCGTTCTTAATTTTGAAGACCCACTTATTCTTCAAAGATTTCTTCCCCTTAGGCAATTTCACTAACTCATATGTGTGATTGTCATGAAAAGACTTCATCTCATCTTCCATAGCATCAACCCATTTATCTTTATGTTCATCATCCATGACCACCTCAAAACATTTAGGCTCTTAACTATCTGAGATCAAAACATACTCAGACACTGGATACATAGTAGAAGGGTGTCTCTCTCTAGTAAATCTCTTGGGAATAACTAGAGAAACCTCATCCGGTACTGGTTCCTTAATCATATCATCATCAACATTATGATCAATATCAAGCTGCATCATCCTGTTGATTAACCCGATCATCAAGCGCACTATGCTCCTCTATGGGTGTAGGAGAAAGTATCTCAAAGTCAATTTGAACCATCACTTGGCGGAGGTGTTGAACTCGATTTTTATCAACATCTTGAAAAATCTCATTCCTTTGCAAAACACAAAATCTAAAACCCTAATCACTTTCTTGTCAACATCATAAAATTTAGACCCAAACTCATCTTGACCATAACCACTGAAAAATACATTGTTTAGTCTTGGAATCAAGCTTTGACCTCTAATCTTTGGGAATGTGAACATAAGTTTTACAACCAAAAACTTCGTAAATAATGGTAAGATACATCTTTACCTGACCATACCTTCTGAGGAACATCATTCTGTAAAGAAACACATGGAGACAAATTTAGTACATGAACCACTGTACTCAAAACTTCACCCCAAAAGGATTTAGGCAATCTGGCTTGTGAAAGCAAACATCTGACTCTCTCCACTAATGTTCTGTTCATCCTCTCTGCCAAGCCATTCAACTGCGGAGTCTTTGGCGGAGTTCTCGTATCTAATACCTGCTAACTTACGATTAATAATGAAATTGACCTTTGTATTCACCTTCGTTTAATCGGTCAGAATGCACTTCAACTTCTTTCCAGTTTCTCTCTCAACTGAAACTTGAAAATGCTTGAACATGTCTAACACTTGATCTTTTCTCTTCAAAGTGTAGACCCAAAGTTTTCTTGAGTGGTCATAAATAAAAGTCACAAAATAGCGGGAACCACCAAGCGTCCTTGTATTCATTAGACCACAAACATCAGAATGAACAAGCTCAAGTACTTCTGACTTTCTTGAAGGTGGATTTGATTTAAAAGAAACTCTAGTTTGCTTCCATGCAAGACAATGAGCACACTTTTCCAAATGCAAACTGCTAGAACAAGACAATAAATTTTCTTAGATAAGACATTCATTCCTTTCAAGCTCATATGACGTAACCTCTTATGCCACAACTCGGTCTCAAATCCGTGACTCCACCTGCATGAGCCTCATCAACAATAACTTTGGCTTGAGTCAAGAAAAGTGTAGATGTCTTTGTACCTCTAGCCACAACGGAAGACCCCTTTGTGAGCTTCCACATATCACAAGAAAATGAGCTATTATAACCATCATCATACAGTCTGACAACAAAAGTCCCTGAAACATGCTTAAACCGTCTATGAATTAGTTTGGTACCATTAGACGTCTCCAACATCTGCATATTTTAAGATAGAATCCTGAGGCATTCTCACATCACCAAAGTCACCTGGAGTGTAAGATGTGAAAAACTCTCTTCTTGAAGTAGCATGGACCGATGCACCACTGTCAACAACTCAACTAGTCATATCATCAACAAGAATAACATCAACGACCTCTTGAAACACAAGGAAATCATTAGAAGAAGCTGTATTCACTTTATCTTCCTTCTTCTCATTATTTTTCTTCTCATGGTTTTCTTTCTTCTCTTGGTTCAATTTAAAACAAAATTTCTTGATGTGTAACTTATTGCCACAGTGATTGTATTCAAAAATTTTGTACTTGTCCTTGGATTTGCTTCTACTCCGACCTCTATCTTTAGAAGCTCTGTTTTGACTTCTCCCCCTTGACTCAGTAACCAAGACATCCGACTGTGAGGAAACACCGTGTGACTTCCTCATTGTCTCTTCTTCCAACACATTAGTCTAATAACATTGAAATTATCACCGGTTGTTTAGCGGTAGATATCTAGCTGTGATTTGTGTATGAAAGTGGTGGTGCACAATGGTGCTGTGGAATTTGTGGCGGTGAAGGTGGTGGAGTAAATATGAGTAGTAAAATGGGCAGATTATTGCTTTGTTTTCTATTAATTGTGTCTTAATGCGTTACAATGAACCCTATTTATAGGGGAATAACCGACTATAGTTTAACATAATTACAATAAAGGAATAATAGTACACTAGATTTTCGGATAGTTGGCGTACCCATTTGGGTCCGGTGGGTGGTGGACTAATGTCCTCGCGATTCCTTGCGTCCTTTATCTTCTCGTCTTGCCAAAGCCGTCGGTAGCGACTTCCTCACGAGTGTAGTTGGCTCGGGTCTCTTGTAGCGACTACTAAGCGCCTCGAGGATCCGGCGGATCGGCCCCCTTAGCCTGCGTAACATCACATCGGGTTGTTAGGTGAGGTGTTGGGCGACAATCTGCCTTGGTCCACGTTGGGTGATAGGCTTGCGGATGATAGCGACCGATGGCCTTGGCGGGACTGATCGAATAGGGATCCGTGGGTGTATAAGCGGTTCAAGCATATCATAGTCCTTGCAAGATCAATGGCCATAGCACCATCTAGGTAGAATTAGATGAGAACTACGGAAATATTCCCACGATTCGGTAAAGAGCCAAGAAGCATCCGTCCACTGAACTTTATAATCATACTTAACATCCTATAGCATTAAGTGGTTCATAATACCCAAGAAAATATTCAAATGATCGGTATAGGAGTTTAAATCATGCTATCTCAAATTCATCAATTTATACATCAAAACCATTTTATTGTTTTCGATTTCCCGGCATACAAGTCTTGAAGCTTTTTCCACAAAGACTAGCATGTTTCTCCCCACTAATGTGATTTAAAACATTATCATCAACCCGTTGTCTAATATAACCACAAACTTGCCTATGCAATAAATTCCACTATTTATCTGTTTTATCTTGAGGTTTTCCTCATTGAAAACCGGCAAGAAATAATTCTTCACATGCAAAAGATCCTCCATTTTATTTTTTCCATATGGCATAGTTAGACTCATTCAAAGTGATCATTCTATTCAAGTGGCTTCCATTTCACCAATGAAAAAAAAAGGTTCGCCAATAATATTTCAAAACCAAATTAACTAACCTCGCTACGATACCACTTGTTGGGAAAACAAATAACCGCAATATCACGCGTATCACAAATACCCACAAAGTCTTTGCAATGACATAGCAGAATTAAGCAGTCACCCCAATGAAGCTAAATCACAAATAAAGTGAAATGAAAACACAATAAAAATAACACCACATTTTCTTGTGAAAACCCTCTCGATGTGAGAGAGTAGAACCATGAGGCCGAGACCCACAAAATCTCCACTAATCAGCAAAAGATGATACAAAAGTGTTCCATACTCATTAACTAACTCAACTACACCAAAGCATCAACTAAGAATACAAAATACAAGTGTTGTTGAAAAATATCACCGAAAAATGCAACAGACAGTCGGCGGCTCATTACCGGGGATTGAACCGTTGAAATGAAAATTCCACCGTTCAGATTAAAGAAGAAGTTGAGACAACCCCTCAAAATTTCGTCACGATCGGAGTCCGTTCGATGCCCGATCGTCGCCGGAAAGGGTGTATTGCAACACAAAATAAACCTGCGAATTTTCTTTCTTTTGCCTCCTCAAAGTTATGAAGATTAGGGAAAATAATCTAACTTATTCCCTTAAATAATATTTGACATATTATTATTTTTTTCAATTATTTATTATTATTTGGTGGGCTTCACAAAAGGAGTGATCCACCTAACATTTATTTTTACTTAAGAAAACACGAGTGTTTTATTGTGTAGGTAGGTATTATCTACACTATAAAATAGCCGACGGCTCCGTTTGTTTTTTGTTGGACTTTTTTTTAGATACTAGTTGAGAATAAAATATAATAAAAATGATTAAAGTAATTATTAGAAAGTTAATATGTTTTTTTGAAATTTGTGTAGATAAAGAAATGATTGGTGAAAGAAATTGAAATAAAGTAGAATAATGAATAAAATAATGGTAAAAAATGTAATAAAGTTGATAAAATGAAATTATGCGAGATGATTTAATAATTTTTATTTGTAGTTGAAGAATTGATTGGTGAGAGAATTGTAAGAAATAATTGATGATGTGATGTAAAAAAACTCAACCCAAAACAAACAAGGGCGTCGTGTTTTGGAAATGATAGTCTTGTGTGTGTGTAAGCATCCGTACAGTCGGGTTTTTGATAGATCCTAAAGTCTGATCATCAGCCTCGATGTCTTGATTATATATATGTATATAACTCTCTCGTGTTTTATACCTAAAGTATTAATTATATATATCCGTACCATGCGGATACACTACCTAAAAAATTTCCGAATGTTAAGAGGATCGGGAGGAGAGGGAAGAGGGTTAGGAGTTTCCATATAATCTTGTGGGACTGCTTAATTATGCTTCATAATCATTCATTAAATGCCTCACTAAATCTTTGCACGCTTGCGTCTTAAGCATGCATGAATGTGACTTTAAGAAAGAAGGAGACACCAAACAAGGAAATCATGGAATTCAACTCAAGAAAGATTGAGTGTTCTCACTCACTCCTCACCAAAAAGTCTAAAATAGTACAGGAACCACTAATTACCGCATATCTTAATAATATGCATTTATTTTTTACTCCCCAAACGTCAAAATTTCTTTTATGTGGTGTTTAAATTACTATTTAATTATCAGTTATATAATTAGTGTAGAATTAAGAAAAAAATTGTTCGATATATTGTAAAATTGGAATAAGCTGGTCAAAAATATAATAAATATTTTCTTAATATTATAAAATTACAAATAATAAAAGACATTTTTGTTGTATACAAGAGCGATATATTTAGGGACGGAGATAATACTACTAGCAAATGAAAGGACCGATACAATAACGTTTAACGATGGAGGGACATACAATTAAACTACTCTCTCGTGTATTAACGAATGGAATGTCCAAAAAAAACATTTTTCTTTTATCTAATTTTGTTTCATTTCTAAAAAAAGCATTCATTATCCTTTTCCCACCATACCCTCATTTATTAGTAGACGAGAGTTTAAAAAGACTCCTACATTAATTATATTTAAAACTTTTCGGTCATTTCATTACTAAAATCAAAACATAAAATACTTTCTTGATACGAGTGATTTCAGCAATTCTTTTTTTTAAAGGATTGAAGGAAGTACTACCTCCGTTCCATAAAAAGCGTTCACTTCATGTAGTGCACACATATTAAGAAAATAATTAATGTGTTGTATTTTAAGTAATGATAGACATATATATCTCTGTCAAATAATAAATGCTCTTTTGAAATATGAAATGAATAGATAAACATTAAATGTTATGATAGGGGTGTGTTTGAAAAAAAATGTATTCAATGATGTATTTGTAATATTCCGACTTTTCGAAAAGGGCAGACGTGTCTTTTTGCGGAAAATGAAATATTATGATTTTCGGATTTAAGTATTTTAAGTGTATTTATATATATATATGGCCTAAATATATATAAATAATTTGGAGATAAATCTGATTTTAAGGAAAAAGGGCAATTAAGGAAATATGTTGTAATTTGGGGAAAAGCCCATTTTAGAAAGGATAATTCCCATTATACACAAAAAACCTAATAGAGATCAGAATTTTATTCTACGTTCTTGCGAAAAACACGTCTGAGAGCAAGAGAGGAGCCAGAGAGACTTTCTACGATATCTCACGGAGTTTTCAACCGTTTTCAGATCCGCGAGAAGCGTTGGAATCATCGTGAGAAGGGCATTGCTTCAGTGTCAGAAAGTTGGAGCTTTTCTCAAGGTAATTAGTTCGACCTATCTGCTGTTCTTGGTTGATTTTGAGGATTAAAACTCATACCTTTTGTAGTTGTTGTTTTGGAATCATATGATCGGTTTTGATGCAAATTCGAATTGATCATATAGGTTTCTCTGCAAGTGTTCGAGTTGTTCTTTGTTCTTACGAGTTTTGGAATTTGGAATAGCTTGCAAAAGGTAAGAAGGTCTTCTACAAGTTAATTACGGTTTAAGTAGAGTTTATGCTAGTTTTAGGGGTGAAATTAAGCTAGAATAGTTACCTTCGTTTTGCCTAAGGATCTCTGGATGTTATGATAGATAAAAGCTGAGTTTTATGCCTTTTTAAGTATTATGATGTTGGAGAAGTTTGGAACGATTAGGGATCGATTAGAAGCCAAAAACTAAGTTTTGGAAGTTGCAGCTTTAGTCTTTGGCGCTTTGGAAACTAGAAAATGTGTTTTACATCTGAGAGCTCTGGTCTTTGGCGCGCCGGCGAGCAATTTTCGATTTTACGTTACGAGACTAGTGCGGGCGCCTTTGAACCCGGTGTGGCGCATTGGACCTCCTTTTTGATGAAAAAGATGATTTTTAGCTATGATATGAATCTAATTGTTAATCCTTTGATCTAATAACATTAATTAAGCTTGAACAAGCCCCTATTGAGCTTGTCGCGTTTGGTTACGGCACGGACGTACTCTTAAAGGAGTTGAAGTTAGGGACCGTCGGAAGGGCATGAAAGGGCTTGTGCTTTGGTGATCTAGAGAGTTCAACAATATACGTGTAATTCTAGGCCTTGTGCGTATCTAGAAGTCTAAGAAGAGAGTTGAGTTTGTGAGGAGCTTACTTGAATACACTTAGGTGGCTAGTTAATAATCATTAATAATTACATACTTGTATAGTAATAAGATTAAACATCATGCCATTCTTGGTAAGGCACAAGTTTATATCGCAATGTGTAGGCTTTTAGGATAACACGAGTAAACTTGTTGGCCTTTACTAGAGGCACCAGTGAGTAGAGGTACTCGTGGATGGATAACTTTCTTTGGCCATTAGAGGCACCAGGAGTAGAGGACTTCACGAGCAGCGTATACTATCGGGACTAGCCCGTGGCTATTGGTGTGATCCACCAATAGGTTGCTCCCATATGTCTCGTGATGGGCGACACCATCGCGTAGTACCGTTGAATCACGAATGTAACAAAGATAAGCTAAGTTAAAGCAGATTAGTCACGACATGTTGATGAACATGAAGTGAACCTGGATTAGTCGATCTCGTAAAGATAATAATTTAACTTAAAACTTGGTTAAAGTCTTAGTTAATTTGTAACCTACTTCTTATTGAGTACTTTGTACTTACCTTAAATGCATTGTTTTTACTATGTGTTTGGGGAGAGAAGATAAACAGGTTGATCATGAGCTTGATGAGGACTTCGTTGGCGGCGTTTGAGGGCGCCGGAGTTGAAGCGTTTATTTATTCTGTTTTCTTTATATACATTAGATCGTTGTTTTTGGGAAATATTGTATTTTCTTTTAGTGTCCTTTTGAAGGTTTAAATGCGTTTGGTTTAGTTTGGTTTCTTCAATGTAATGAGTTACATTTCTACCCTTGATTATTCTTTCTATTCTTGGTTGTATGGAGAATTTTACGAGTCTTTTCTTCGTTTGCTTTATTTGATCTGACGTAGTAGAACTACGTGTAATATTATATTTATTTAATATTATGTGTGCCGAGCGTTCCATTTCGGATAAGGGTTCGGTATTCGGAGCGGGCGTTCTGATATTAGTTTTAAAATGAATATTTTTATGGAATGATTCGTTTTAAAAAATGAAACAGCTTTTTATGAAAGCAAACTAGTAGTTATTACTTTTTTTTTTTGGAGGGTTAGTAGTCCTTACTTAAGAGATATATCTCTCAAATAATCATACATGTGTTAATAAAGCGAGTTAATGGATTGACTTTAATAAGTAAATGACTAGGAGTCTTTGAATATAATAAATTTTGTTTTTTCATTCTTCACATTGTAATAAATAGGGTAACATAAGCAAAAATGATGATAAAGCAGCTTTGCAAATGATACTTACTAAATCAGGTTTTAAAAAAAATACTAGTATTTTTTATTTTATTTTATTATTATTATTTTTTTTTTTGTAATAAGTAACGAAATGAGTAGTATGCATTTTCATTAATATAAGTAATTTGCCTTAGGTATTTCTCGTCTCTTTTTTAAAATAATTTATTGTCTTAAAATATAAGCATTTACTACAATGTATTCTTTATTACCTATCAAGTCGTTTTATTCTTTCTATTTATTAAATTAATTATTATCAAACGACGTTAATTTTTTTCCTTAAAATGGAAGATATTAATTTACTTTATTAATCTGTTTACAAAGCTCTAATAAGCTCAATATCATGTGACATAGGCAGTATTTATCATTTTATGTCACCTTAGTATTACATGAATGAAACGAAAATGAATAATGAAATGATCACATTGTATTACATGAATGAATAATGAAATGATCACATTGCATCGCTTTGGCAGTTGATAGGTAATGGCGTGTGTATGGGCGGATCCACGTATTTTGACATAAACCGGGCCATCAATACTATTTTTATATTTTTAACCGTAAAATTACATTTTCAATAAAAAAAAAAAAAACCGGATCCCAATGGAGGACATTCCCCCCCTCCCATATATTGATGTGTAAATACATGTGTAAGCACTCAAATAGCCCAGGGGCTTAACCCTGGCCTGGGATGACGACTAGACCCAAACCCATCCAAAAAAAAAAAAAAATTACAAAAAAAAAAAAAAAAAAAAAAAAAAAAAAAAAAAAAAAAAAAAAAGCATGATGGTAAATAGTTCTATTATATGTTATGGTGATGTTGGCCTCTTTTATGATCTAGAGAGGAACAAGATCGTACCGATTATAATAGAAACAACGAGAACCGAAAGAGCTATGATTATGTTTAAGTCTAATGATCTGGGCGAAGCCCGACTTGTTGCCTTCCGTGAACAGAATCTGGAAGAAGATTCTGCTCGTTTGATTCTGAAGTTGAGGAGTAACCACCACCAGCTATATCCCAAAGCGGCGTATTGAATCGTGCTCCAATGGCTTCACATTCAGCTTCCACTATCTTCCAGTAAATCGTCTTCAGGAGCTTTCAAGGACATTAGCTCAAGACAATGCTCTTTAACAACCTGACAGTGACACCCACCAAAAGCTTATTATCCGTGTGTTCGCGTGAGTGGTGAAGATCGTAATTTTCTACATGTATTATTTAGCTTCAAAACATGTACCTCAATAGTTTCGGATGGTTGAATGTAGTCGCAGATGAATGTATCCTCCAGCCAAGGAACAAAAACTCTTCGAGAAACAACAGGCTGCACCATTTTTTTTTTTTTTCAAAAATTCAAGAAACCGAGGAGGAGTCAGATAAAGGGCTCTTAAAACTAAAAGATATATCCCACAAGAGAGAGTTAACCTTACATTTGATGATCTGCTTCTTTGTCGCTTTCTTCCGACTCTTGATCAGCTTCATCAAACATCAAGTCAGTCTACTTTGCAAACTCCCGATGATATCTTCCTGAACACACTCAGAACATATAAATTAGGCGTCTGAAATAATTTAGAGCGAAGAAATGTGTGCAATGGCATAATTATCCAAGAAAGGTTGTCTTGGGAAAAACTGTAAGAGTTATCACAGTGTAAACAAAGGCCACAACTTCAAGCCACAAAAACAACCTCCTTAAAAGCGATCGAAACCGAGCATTCCAACATGTAAATATGTCAGGATCCATAAACTCTAACTATGAAAGATAGGATTTGAAGGGAAGAAAAATAACAGAAAAGGGAGGGTGCCGGTACTTTTATATCATCCAAAGCTTGAGAGAGTGGTTCCTTGGGATTTAAGTATGCAATGGAAGATAAACTGCCACTGAAGACAACGAGACCGAACACGTCCTTCTGACTGCACGCTTCATGTAGTAAAAACCTTTGAGCTCATAAAGGCACCGTATAGTATAGCTGTACATTTTACTTATGATGAATTCAACTTGTAACATGGATGTGTAACTTTACCTTCTATATTTTTATCTTGCATGAAGGGCAGGAGAAATTCAACCTCATGCATCCCATCTGGCACACTTTGGTCATCTTCAATCACCTATAGATGCAAAATATTAAGACGCTCATATCACTAAGAGGAAGCCCCCAATTGGATCATACTGCAAAATGACCATTATTCCAATCTCAAATAAACATTATGCAGTAACGACCGTGCTATATTTAAATTTGATATATTAAAAGATGTTGATTGCCTCAACAAGGCTGGTACCTTTGGCTCTTACCCTTTACACATTAATTCAATGATTTGTGTAAAATTAGACAGAATATCCCAAACTTGTCCTACTCCTATGTTCATAACAGTAGTTCTACCTCATGCCAATTTTCTCCGAGAAAAGTTTTGGATTATGAAATGCACACCCTCTTTTTCTGGATGCTATTAAGCTTGAAAAGGAAAAATAGGGGTTCAATTTACTTGGCATTTTATGATGCCGTATTCTATTTTGCATGTCTACCCTTGCCATTATTAACTCATTCGGTTTACCTTAAGTGACAGACACTATTAATGATAATTATTAAGACATCCTTAATTTGTGTACCACAATCGTAAGCATCCATTATTATTTTTCCATAAATAGATTTGTATTTCATCACAAGCTGTTCAATGTAAAAAGAAATCCTTGACAGATAGTACAATAAGAAGTCAACTAAGCCATATACAACAGAAACAAAATGATAGTAAAAGCCCATTTTCAGAAACATAGAGGGTGAACAATTAGATAACTGGGCATAATTAATTTGGAGTGATAGTGGCTCGTGTAATATCATAGGGTAAGGAGCCAAATATTGTAACACAAAAATGAACAAAAACTTGAGATGCATACATGTTCAACATGGTCCTCAAAATCATGAATAGAAGAATTGCAAATAGAGTTTCTTAAAATTGAAGTGGTTAGATCAACCTGGTCGTAAGTGATTCTTACCAGTCTTCCATCAATCAAACACTTTGCTCCTTTTAGCACTTCAGCGTGACTTGACAGACCAATTTGAACAACATCAAGCAATTTTAAGTGTTTTAAACCATTTTAGAAGAATATGGGTAACCTGAAAAATCAGATCAAAATAATCAAATATGAATGATAGGAGAATAACTATCAGAAAATCTTTTTAATTTATTTTTAGGTCAACTATCGGAGACCGTATAGGAGCATATAAATTAATTGAAAAGTTACAGAAATAAGTCAAAATCAGCCCAACTACATATAAGAGGAGGGGCCACAACCTCAAAACCTAAGCTATGCGGTAAGGGAAGTCAATCTCTTAATATGGTGGGTGAAACAATAACAAGTGCTGGATGTGGGACAACTTTAACAAAACGAGAGCTGCAAAATCTTGATACGAACTACTTTTGAAGGACAATTCTGCAAAATCTGAAAAAGTGGGATGCTAGGGAGTAGGGACCTTTTTCAATTAATTAAGGTAGATGGCAGGGACTTTGAATTACCTTAGATGGAAGTTGTAAGTGCATTTTAATCTCTGAAGAGAAGGTAAAACTTTGCCCATTTTGAAATCACAAGGGCGTAAATTACTTGATGTAATATTTGAAGAAAGGGTGCAATTTCGACAAATCCACCTGAGAATATGCAGACATTGAGGAATTACAACATAAAAACAAACATATTGGACAAGGGAAGTTTTTGGACTAAATTTTACCTCCTGGGACTATAACTGATGTGAATAAGAAGTCTGTCATCTGAATCAGCATCCATACCAGTTGTAGCCTGTGCAACCCCTTTTACAGTCTATAAGGGCACATAGTTAGTACTTCACCAAAGATCTTTTTTGATAAAACAAAGAACCTAAGCATTTTTGATAAAAAATAAAAAAAAGGACACCATAAATTAGACATGTGATGCCCAATAACTCAGTTTTTTGCATCACTTACACGCAATTTGATGCACAATTCACATGAATTGGGTAAATTAACAACAAAAGAATAATGAAAGGTAAAGGAACCTGGCACAATGTTAACGTTGAATTCTTGAATAAGCTCTCACTGACCCAAATATAAACACCGATCACCTTCATGCCACCGAGCAACATTCTTGACACCTGGATGGTAAAAATGTAAGAATAGATAAATTATCATGGAGTGTGTGAAATATAAACCCAATTCCACAACACCTTTGTATCATAAAGCAACAGCAATGGGAAATCAATGCTTTAACTCATCCAAGTGAATATATCACACACATATATACTCCCTCCGTCTCAAAATGTATGTCATTTTGCTCTTTGCTTTTGTCCCATAATAACAGTCATTTTACATCACCAATAGAGCATTTAATACCTTTTCTTCATCTTCCCCTAATTTATTATGAATTGATCCACTTATCATTAGTACTTTATAACTATTGCATTAATGATAGTCAAAGGGTATTTTTTAGACTTTTGTCTTTCAAATTTATGACATTCATCCACTTTCTTAATATGAGTGAAACCTACTTTTTTTCTGAGCCAAAGTGTGAAACCTCCTAAAATGACATATTTTGGGATGGAGGAGTACATCCATCAGCCTCAAGTGTCTCTTCTTATAGTGCCTTTAAGTAGTAGCATGTCTTGCCACAATCAACCAACAGACACATCGGATAGGCAAGTCTATATATTGTACAAATATCTCATCATGAGATTCTCATGCAAAACAACAAATAGTATGAAAACAGTATTCTAGGGATAGTCTGATTGTGTGTGTCTATATGTTTGTGTATATATGTATGTATGTATTATGGATGTATATGCTTATAAATATATATATGTAAGTGTATACATATGTGCGTGTTATGTGTGTATGCGTATATATAGAGATATATGTACATGTATACATACATATGTATGCATATATGTATGCCTATCAGGATTAAGCTACCCTCAACAGCTATGCTGCTCCTTCCCTTCAAGAAGTCAACATAAGACCCCAAAGAGTATTATTCCATAGTTACCCATTCCCCAAATATTTTAGTTCATCTCCTCTAGAAAAAAAAAAGGAGTTTCATTTTCATTCATTATCTTGCCCCTGCTACAGGTCAATAGAAGATGGTTATAATCACAGTCTTATCATGATTCTTGTAACACCAGTTTACATAGACATTTTCTCAACTTTTTCAACTTTTTGCCAGTTAAATATACATTCAGGCAAGGTGGTGTCTTGATTCGGTTCTGCTGATGAGCATAATACATCTAATACCACTTTTCAGTTTATACACTAATATGAGTCTGTACATAAATTTCTGAAATATCACTTGTCCAACACTCTGAAAAAAAAAAAAAAACACTTTGAAAAAACACAGGATGTAAATTAAGGCGTAAAGCATAAGACCTTCAGCACCTGATGCTCCCAATTCACAGTGATCATGCATTGCCATAGAATTGCTATTTGCAAAACATATATATATATATATATATATATATATATAGCAAGCAAAGTTGTAACTATAATGGAAAAGCTAACATCTGAGCTAGATAGATCAAAACAATGTTTAATGTTCTGATTAAGAGGTCATAGAAGTAAAGACAGAAAAATAAAATAAAAATGAAATGCATAGTAGCAGACCTGGCGAGCATGTTCGGCGACCCAATCTTTATCAATAAACAAAGCAGATGATGGAGACTGAGACTTGGTTTTGGATCCTTTATTCTTATCATCTTTAGTTACACCCTCAATGAGTGAAGAAGCAGATTCCCCGGCTTCATTTTGGGGAGTGGGAACCAAGTCGAACACGAAGCCTCTGTCTAAACTCTTGCTCAATTTCCCAATCACAAGCCCTACCTAATCATTTCATAATAGCAAAAGAACGTCCAAAAACAAAAGAAGACAAAATTACTAATCTGGCTCAAAAACAGGAAGAAAAAAAGGGGAGCCGATGAAATTGCGAAAGAGGAAGAGGACCTGAGAGGGGATAGCGGCTCTACTGAGCTTTTCCTCAATCAAATTGCACCGTGAATCTTCGGCAACCACCGCTTTCACCATTTCTTCCCAGTCAGAAATTACTGTGATTTGTCCGAAAGTCGGGCATGGAAGTGCATAGGCAATGTTGGTAAAAGAACGTCGACAGTGTCGGGCTAATGCGGAGTTATAATGTTATATCACAGCCGGCCCAACTTTTATCCCATCTGGAGCGGTTTTTGTTTTGAATAGAAATCATGGGAACAATAAGATCTGAAAATGGTTGAGAATGACAAAATATAGTAATATATGTAGTAGTAAGAGCAACCCTAGTGGTGATCGGGAGAGAAGCCCTCTGATTGTTGATGTTTGGGTGACATGGAGAAAGATGAGTGGATGATAAATATAGAAGGATTATATGGATAATTTGTGTGTGATGTGATGTTGTAATGGTGATAATATAAAAGGATTGTAGAGATTAATTGTGTGTGATTAGATGTTGTAATGGTAATAAATATTTTGAATCTTTCGATTAAAATAATATGAAATATTAATGGCACGATTTTTTTAATCCTAGTTTTAACTATTTTTAATTCATTTTTTAGTTGAAATAATTTTTTTGATAATTGAAACTACCTTTATTCCCAGTAAACATATAATCTTAATAAATATATAATAAAAAAAGGAGGCTTGATGCTTTTATTTTAGAGAGTATGCGCTAGCCGACTCTCTCAAAAGAGACGAGAGGTAGATAGATAGACAAAAAAAAAATTTATACAGTTTAATACCATTATTTTAGATTTATGTAAATGATTATCTTATTCTGACAAAAGTAGCCAAAGAATTTGGCCAAAAAGAGCACCATTACAATTTGCTTTCTAAGTGTCTTTTCAATCATTTTAGATTAAAATCGTCATTGTGACCTTTAACTTTTTTTTCCCTCTTCTTCTTTCTAATTGAGTACTACCGCTGTTCCAAATTATAAGTCATCGTGTTTTAATCTGAGTTAAGAAAGTTGTTGAATGTTATAAATTTGATGGTTAATGTACAAAAATGCCTCGATTATCATTAATTCAGGGTCTTTAGTTATATGAGCTTGTCAACACAAATTGTTGCAGAATAAAACATCACATAATTCATATCATGAATAAGCTTGAACTACACAAGTTGAGTGAAAAACCAATAATGCCCTTACCTTCTTGATTTGGGGTGATTTACTTAACCCTAAAAATGTAATTAACCTTTAATTAAAAATCCTGTTAATTATTTCTTAACCTGACCCACAATCCACCCCCTAAATTAGGGCGGGTAAAATAACCCACCCTAATTTACGCGCCAAAATCCGATCAAAGCCCTTTTCTATCGCGCCAAAATCCGATCAAACGGACTATTCCTCCTTTGCAAATCCATTTACTCTGCTCTGTCCCTCTCTCCGCAAACCCAATTACTCTGCTCCGTCTCTCTCTCTCTCGGTGTCCGGTCATTGTCCTCGCCGGAACAGCCCTTTGTTTTCTTATTCTCCGTCAATCATTGTCCGAGCCGAGCTGGGTGGTAATCGAAAGGGTTTCTTGGCTCTCCATATCGGTATGTGAATGTAAATTAAGCTAATACCATTGAATTGCATGTAAATGATTGACTTTGTGGTGTATATGATTTTGTAGATTAGGAAGGTGTGTATGTGGTGTTGAATGATTTAGGCAAATTGAGTTTGTTAGTTTACTTACCCTTGCGGGAGCAGCTTAAACCGCGTGTTTAACTCTGAATTGAATTGAAAATGGGGGCGACCCCTATTGAAAATGGCTATTTGAATTGAATTGAATTGGTTAAATGTTGAATTGGTGATTTGTGCAGTTATTACCCGGTATGACTATCTATATCTATAGCTATCTATTTGGTTATATTTTCTAGCTGCATTTCCAGGTGAATAGTAATCGTATTAATCTTAAAATATTGATTATAGTGTGATAGAAGTTTAAACTTGTTAATGGCAATGTGAACTTGTAGCTTCATTTCAAGGTGGATTGATTATAATGTGACACAAGTTTAAACTTGTTAATGGCTATTTGAACGGAATTGGAATTGATTTGTGATTTAAAATAAATTGAATGCAATGCTACATTCAAACATTCAAGCGTTACGGATTTTGTCTATGTGTATATTGGTTTGTAATTATTGTATTGAATAAAAACATGATATCGGTGAAGCGTGATGGAAGATAAAGTTTGTATTTTTATATTTTACCCTGTGGAGATTGAAAAAGACGTCAATGGTCTATGGTCTTGGAATTATGTAGGGTGTGAATCTGAAGAAGTCTCGACGATTTTGAGTGTCAAAAAGAACATTACATTTGAAGAATTGTATGACATGGTGAAAAATGAGTTGGAAATCGATACAACTAAGTATGAGTTTGAGATGAAATATATAGTCCCTATTAGTAAAGCTAGACCGATGGTGCTTGATTGCGATAAGCTTGTGAATCGGTTTATATCTGTTTGTAATTTAAAACAAGATGCTTTATTAATATGTTTGAAGGAAAAGGAAAAGTGTACCGAGGTTTATGAAAGTCAAGAAACATGTGAAGTAGTAAATGTGTCGGAAAGTCAAGAAACATGTGGTGAAAGAGATGAAGAGGCAGGATGTTGATGTTTTGGCAAATGGGATGAAGCAGGATGTTGGATGTAAGAAGACAAAGCATGGAGACATGTGTTGAAAAGAATGTTAATGAAGAGATAGATGTGGATGTTGTTGGGAATGCCATGGAAGATATGTTGGATGTAAGAATAGAAAGCATAGAGACATGTGTTGAAAAGAATGTTAATGAAGAGATAGATGTGGATGTTGTTGGGAATGCCATGGAAGAGATGTTGGATGTAAGAATAGAAAGCACAGAGACATGTGTCGAAGATTCTCATTTGAACACGGGGGGTGACAACATGGACTTTAATGAGAAACTTGAAGACTCCTTATTGGTGAATTTGGGTGAAGATGTTTATTTAGAAGAATCATATCAGAGAATTAGCATAATGTCAAATAAGAATCTTGATGGCTTTGTTGTGAGAAACGAGATTGTTGATCCCTTGAATGCACCCCCAACTGTGGTTAACGTGCAAAGAATTGAACATGAAGACTTTCGTTGTAGGCGTACTGTAGGTGATACTTTAGGGTGCATTCCCGAACATGAAGACTCTCGTGTGAATGATCCGTTTAAATGCAAAAATTTTTTGGTATTCAAACTTGCAAAGTTGGCTACGAAGTACAAGTTTGAATTCAAAACGCAAACTTCCAACAAAAGCGTTTATTCAGTTTTATGTGAAGACGCCGGATGCAAATGGCGTTTGCGAGCCACCAAACTTCAAGCACCTTCTAAGCGATTTGTAGAGGTAATGTATGCAAATAAGCATAGTTGCCCACCTATTGCTCCTCAAAAAGACCATAGACATGCTACGCACAAGCTAATTGGTACATACTTTGCCAGAAGGTTTAAAGATGCCAATCGTATTAACGCACAAAGGACTTGATGCATGATTTCCGGCAAAATTTGGATATGATGTAACTTATTGCAAGGCGTCTGAGGGCTAAGGGTTATGCGGAAGGATTGATAAGGGGTAATCCAAACAAAAGTTGGGGAGAATTACCCAAATATTGTTATAAGTGAAGGCTAGAAACCAGACAATTGTATATCATATTGAAAAAGTGATGGAATGTTTTCAAATACTTTTTCATGGCACTTGGTCAAAGTATTGAGGGCTTTTATTTGGCGTCTGAAAGTCATTTACGTGGACGACACGCATTTGAAAACAGCGTTATAAAGGGGCCTTACTTGTGGCAACATGTCAAGATGCAAATCATCAAATATTTCCACTTGCTTGGGGTGTTGTTGCCTCTAAGAGTATAAAGTCTTGGACATGGTTCTTTGATAAGCTGAAACCCATCATTGGGGACACGAATGATCTTGCGATACTTTCTGATCGTGCCGATAGTATTAAAACATCTTTCAAGGCGGTGTTTAAGAATACACACCTTGGGCATTGCATGTATCACATGCAAAAGAATTTGAGGATGAAATATCCGAGATGTGGTGTGGGAAAGCTCTTTAAGAAAGCACCTGAGCCTATCTGACGGAATTCAAGTTTCATTTCGACACTTTATGTAGTAAATGTCCGAAAGCTAACGAATATTTGAAAGAAGCAGAATTCCCTATGTGGGTTAGAGCTAAATTTGAGGGATATCGTTACAACATAATGACCACAAACCATGCCGAGTTTGTGAATGCTAGGCTAAAGCGTGCACGAGAATTTTCAATTGTTGGGTTGATTGAACATATCCGAGGAGATGTTCTGAGTTGGTTTGCTAAAAGAAATGAATCATCTACAAATTGCCAAGATGCTCTTACACCCAAAATTGAAACCGAAGTGAACAAAAGCTTCGAGTCAGCCAGAAGATTTTCAGTTAATACACTTTCCTCAGATAAGTATGATGTCCGTGACAAAGATGTTGTTATTTCTTACATCGTTGAGTTGGATTTGAAGACGTGTACATGTAAAAAATTCCAGATGGATATGTATCCATGCGAGCATGCATCTGCTGTGTTGAAGTACACAGGGAAGCAAGCCTCCAATTATTGCACTTGGTATTATAGCGTCAGTTGTTGGAGGCTAGCTTATTCCAAATGTGTGTATCTACTTCAAAATGAAGATGAATGTGTGTATCCCGATGATGTGCTTAACGATGTGGTTTTGCCACGAAGGTGCCAAAGAGACAAAGTGGGCGGCCATAAAAAAGAGGAAACGCTTCGTAGAGGGAGAGAAAAATGAAGTATGTTTGTGGCAAATCACGGTGTCAATGGTCATTACGCTTCCACTTGTAAGAGTTTGATTGGTGGAGAAATGCTCACCAACGATACTCCACTTTACAATGATAAGGTATTGTATGTATTAATATTTAGAGTTCTTTTTTATTCAATCATGTTACATTGCATTAAGCTTGTTACCTTTTTCTTTGACAATGTTACCAGAAGGCGTTGGGATACATATTGTGGCTGTTTAAGTATTAATGTTGATGAAAATGATGAGACGTTTACATTTTGTGGCAATTTAAACATTGAGGATGATTGGTTGATGTGTAAGCTTCGAAGACATAACTTATGTTGTATTTTGAATAATGGAAAGTGATGTGTTGATGTGTTTGTTTGTTATTGTATTTTGAATAATGGAAAATTCTATGTGTTGGTTGTTCTCCTTTGGTTGATTGGTTGATGTGTAAGCTTCGAAGACGTAACTTATGTTGTATTTTGATTAATGAAAAGTGATGCGTTGATGTGTTTGTTTGTTATTGTATTTAAATAATGGCAAATTCTATGTGTTGGTTGTTCTCCTTTGGTTGATTGGTTGATGTTTAAATCTGGAAGATGTAGATGATGTTGAATTTTGAATGATGGCAAATTGATGTGTTGGTTGTTCTCATTTGTTTAATATGAAGGGAAGCTGTTCGAGTGTCACGAATGTGGTGTTTTGCGTCCATTAAGGGTGTTGTAAAACATTCACTCTAAAAGCAGTTTAAACTTGTGTCGACCTGGAAACAAGTTTAAGCTTGTGTAGCCCGAAACGAGTTTAAGCTTGTAAAACATTGATGTGTTGGTTGTTTTCCTTTTTGTTTAATGTGATTACCATTCAAATCCTTCAAATAACCATTAGATAAGAAAACCAAATGAAATGTCTGAAAATATCAGAGAAATCTGAAATTTCAAGAACTTAAGTTTTTATTTAAGTAAGATGAAATCTGAAATAAAGGTTAGACAAGTAATAGTCAATAATACAAGTTTCTTTTGAGATGAATTGTTCCTATCCTGGTCTTCTCAAGTAGTGTCTCCAGGCAAGCAATCCTTTCTCTATCATGGAGTAACATTTGAACCATGGAATCGAATTGCGACCTCTCAATAACTCGGGTGGCGTTGATCTCAACTTGTTCAATTTTTTGCGTCATTGTCTCGCATGCACTTTATCATTTCAATATCATTTTCAAGGACACCGATTGTGCATTCAAGTTTATCTGTTTTCTTCATCAAGTTCACAGAGGTAACATCTTTATGTGGCCCAGTAGATGAAGACACCTTGCCATATGGCCTAGTAGATGAAGACACTTTTCCATATGGACCAGTAGATGCAGACACCTTGTCCTGACATATGAAATAGTCACATTTGACTTCATCATCCTGCAAAATAAGAAATTCCATTTTTTATACAAACACATTATCCCTTGAAAGAAATGGAAAGTATAACCAAAATAATTAGTCATACCGGCCAATAAGGACAACCGTAGAACAGTCTCCCTGGGTTAGCCTGTGTTCCTTAAGTCACCAATTTTGCAGGAACGCCACATTTGCATAACGATGTACGCTCATGAAATGTCCCAGATTCATTTACCTTGCTAGAAGAACTGGAAATCGGAGAAGTACCCTTCATATTTTGCTTCAGGTTCGTTTCAGAGATTGCAGGCACTATGAAAAGAAAAAAAACATTGTGCGTAATTGAGTATTAATTGGTTTGTCTATATCTCAAATAAATAACTAAACGCCCCTAACAAGTACTCCTGATTCACAAGAGTGCAATCTATGAGTGAATTTGACTGCTTCTTCGTTTAAAAAAAAACATACTTTATAAGAGCATAGTAACTCACCCAAATTAGCTCTGTTAGGTGATTGATGTCTCGGTTAATTCACCCCAATATGTTAGAAATTTGCTCAAATTCACAAAAATGTAACAAAATTCTGGAAAAACAAAAGAGTTGCCTCGGAAAGCCCCTAGAAGAAAAGCTAAAACAAAAGAGCAGAGTAACTCACCAAAATTAGCTCTGTTAAGGCATTGATGCTCTGTTAATTCACACAAATATGTTAGAAATTAGCTCGAATTCAAAAAATGTAACAACATTCTAAAAAAACAAAAGAGTTACCTCGGGAAGCCCCTAGAAGAAAAGCTAAAATAAAAGAGCAGAGTAACCCACCAAAATTAGCTCTGTTTGGTTTCTTTAATGGAGATTTTGAAGGTTGAATGGTGGGAAGATCAAACGAGGGAAACACATCAATGAAAGGGGTGGGGGTGTACTTGGGTTAGGTTAGAGGGGTTAGTTGTGGGTGAAGAATTCGAATCAAATCAAATAAGGGAATTTGAAAATTTCGAAATTTTGGGTGATTTTTAGCTGGAAAGCAATAATTTTGGTTGCAACAATAGAGAGGGGAGTAGCTTAAGGGCGGGAATTGATGATGATGGAGGGGAGAGTAGGGTTCCGATCACATAATTAAAAAAATACAAAATAAAAAAAATATTTATTCTAGTTACATCATTTGATTATTAAAAAAAGTAGTTAATACATCTTCTTACTACTAAATAATAATTAACATAATAATAATTAAAACAAAATTAAACGGACTTATTGTGTGACATACTCATGTAAGACACCTAAACGGACTTATTGAGTGACATACTCACGTAAGACACCTAAACGGACTTATGGAGTGACATACTTACGTAAGACACCCTAAACGGACTTATGGGTGACATACTCATGTAAGACAACCTAAACGGACTTATTGTGTGACATACTCACGTAAGACACCATAACCAGACTTACGATTCCATTAGGATTACTTATGTAAGACACCTAAACGGACTTATGGTGTGACATACTCACATAAGACACCACTAAATGGACTTATTGAGTGACATACTCACGTAAGACACCCTAAACGGACTTATTGAGTGACATACTCACGTAAGACACCCTAAACGGACTTATTGTTTGACATACTCACGTAAGACATATTCACGTAAGACACCCTAAACGGACTTATTGTGTGACATACTCACGTAAGACACCATAACCGGACTTCTGATTCTATTAGGGCTACTTATGGTGTGACATACTCACGTAAGACACCCTAAACGGACTTATGGTGTGACATACTCACATAAAACACCTTAAACGGACTTATTGAGTGACATACTCACCTAAGACACCCTAAACGGACTTATTGTGTGACACACTCACGTAAGACACCCTAAACGGACTTATTGAGTGACATACTCACGTAAGACACCTAAACGGACTTATGGAGTGACATACTCACGTAAGACACCTAAAAGCAGACTTCAGAGTGACATACTCACGTAAGACACCTAAAGCAGACTTATTGTGTGACATACACGTAAGACACCCTGTTGGTCCCAGAGAAGGGTAAAACTATAGTCAGAGGGGGAGAGGGGGGGGGGGGGGTGAATGACTATAGTGGAGTTTCAAAAACTTTTCTTGTGTTTAAAAGCTTTTGGGCAGCGGATAAGTCCTTTCTTACTATTTTGTTTCAAAGTATTTTAAACAATCACATATATAGATTTTAATCTAGGCAATATAAATGAATACAGTAAGGTAAATTGCAGAAAGTAAATTGACACAAGGCTTATAGTGGTTCAGGGTGGTGTAATCCCTTAATCCACTCTTCTCCTGTGATGATTGGAGGAATTCACTATTGTTTTCACATATACAATAGTATGATTGTCCTTGACTTCCCAAGCTTCACAATCTACAAGACTATCACTCCTTGACTGCAACAGCTTCAGTGATTTAGTCTCTTTCACTGCTCCTTGAGATCAAATCCTTCAGCAGCTATTACCAACACAACTCCTTCTCAGATGACTTTTGATTTAGTTGCTTTAGTTTATTGTGAATGAGATTCACAAACTTGATTGATCAATCTCAGTGCTGAATATGAAATTGTAGTTCTGATGTCTGAGTTGATCTCTAGATAAATCCTTGTAAGTTCAGAGAGAAGGCTTTTCAAATTGACAGAGTATCTGCTCGATTTTCTTTTTCATGTCGTTTTTTTATCTCTCTGTCAATGCCTTCTATTTATAGCCTTGAATATCCTGGATTTGAAATTCCGTCCGTTGGCTATATTTATGAAGGGAATAATCCTTGATTTTATTCTTGATTCCCCCTTAATTATATTCTCCTTGATTTAGTGATTGGATTTTTCTTCAAATGTATAGCAGAAAATCCATCCTTGATTGATCCTCTATTGATTGTGCATTAAATGTATGATCCTATAAATCTTCATCACATTTCAATTCTGTTCTGATAAGGATTACTTCAACGTTCTCTCGAGCGGTCGAGTGATCCATCGACTTTTCCGTTTAGATATTCCTTCACTTTGTTTTGCCTTCTCTTTGCCGAAAGTCGCTTTACTCTGCCGATTCATTGCTTCCTTCATCACTTCGCTTTAATGAGAATCTTTGTACTTCACCGATCATTGATTTGGGTGAGATCAGTGTACACCATATTTGAACATTAAATTTCATCACTTGAAACATACTTAGACTTATCCAAGGTCATCACAGATTTCCTTGGTTATAAGTCAAACCATTAAGTCTTCACTGCTTCTCTGCTGGTGCTTGGCTGGCTTCACTCTGCCGAATGTCTGTTTTACTTTGCCGTCCTACCAACTAGTACAATACTTGGCTGACTTAACTTATACAATATGTCAGACTCTAAGTAAAGACTTATACAGAGAATTCTAACTTATTTCAGGCTTGCTATAACAGCTAGTATGGCCATCATCAAAACATAATAAAATATTCCTAACAATTTCCCCATTTTTGATGATGCCAAAACCCTCATAAGCCTGAACATAAGTAAGCCAAAATTTTCATAATAATTAACAGAATGAAACTTAACAATTTTATTCATCCATTCAAGGGCAGTAAGATATTGGGCTTTGCCTTTGCTGCCCTTGCCCTTTTCTGTTGGGCTTGCCTCCTTTTCACTGGAGCTTTCAGTAGAAATAATTCAAATTAAGTATAAGGTCTACTTCTTCATTTCTTCAAACCTGATGCCTTTGTCTTTGCTGCCCTTGCCCTTTTCTGTTGGGCTTGCCTCCTTTTCACTGGAGCTTTCAGGCTTTGAGCTTCCTTCCCACTTTTTGGCAGCACGAAAACATGCTTCAAGATTTGCAGTTGCTTCATCAGACTCAGGGAGAAGACCATACTTCTTCTCCAGTATCTTGTTGTTTGCCTCCCCAATTTTGAGAAGGGTGTCAAGTTGTTGCCCAGAGGGCTCCATGATCTCATCCAGATGCTGAATTTGATGAGTGTGAGCATTTAAAGTGTCCACCAACGGTTTGAGATTGTTGTCAATCGTTTCAGCATGAAACTCAAGGTTGGTTTGGACATGATGAGGAATAAGTTGCTGAAGGTTGCAAAGCAAGTTTCCTTGTCTTTCCATGACCTCATCTTGTATCTTGATATGGCTGATGAGGGCTTCAATCTTGTGGTTGAAAGAGGTTGCTCCACTCCTTAAGGCAGTCTTCAGGTTTTGCCTGCTGTGATATTGCCTTTCCATGTCCACAATGAGAGGTTGAATGTCCAGGTTGAAGATTCTTTCTGGATTAATTTCCTTTGGTGTCACATTAACCTCCTCTGGTGTTACATTAACCTCCTCTTCATCTCCATCTTCCTCTTTCTCGTTGTTCTCCTCATCCTCTTCCTCTTCCTTCTCTTCCTGTTCACCTTCTGTCTCTTTTTCTCTTTCTTCCACTGTTTCTTGTTCTTCCTCTTGTCCCTCTTCAACCTTAGTGTCATTGAGAGGTTGTGGAGGAATGCTTGCTTTTCCATCTTCTTCGCGGTGTTCCCCTTGGTCAATAGTGGGGAGTTGACAAGTTCAAATAAGTGAGTTTGATCACCGCTCACTCACTCGTTTCATCAACTTTGCCGAGTCTCTTGAAAAGTACCTCTTGAAGAGTTAGATCATCATCAGATGTCTCCATGGTTTCCGGATCAGCTTCAAGATGGTCACATTCAGAATGTTCATCCTCTACCTCAGCTTCTTCCTCATCCATATCTTCGTCTTCAGATGAAGTAATTCTATATCCTTCCTCACCTTCCTCCAGGTAGGTGATTTCCTCTTGTTGTTTTTCTTCTTCTGTTCTGTATCATCACTGATTGTCACAGGGTCATTCACGTTGCTGGTACCTGTCATTGAGGTGTTCTCTTGTGTTATATGGGATATGGTACTTCCGTCCCACTCTCGATCTGCTTTGCTTTGTTGTTTTTTTTACTCCCAAAGAATGGGTTTGGGTTTCATGGATGCCTTGATGTAGGTAAACATTACCTTAGACCTGTGTGGAGGCTGCAAATTTGTGGGTTTTACTTTCAATACGTTGAACAGGTGTTGAAGAGGGAACCCATATGATTTCCTCTCCCATAAATCACCTTTCTTCTGCAAACCCTTGCTTGGTGCCGTAGTTGATAAATCAATTTCCTTTTGAATCTGATCCTTCAATCTATTGAATACAAATGTTGCCCAGTCGAATTTGGTACCTTCGTAGATAATAGCCATCAGTTTGATCGGCAACTCAGTTAAGTTTTCCATTGACCCTTTTCTGCCTTCGATATTCTTGGTGATGACCGGTGAAAATTCAGCAAACGGAAGTTTTAGCGTTGATCTAGGGAGATTGTATGTTTTGCTGTTTTTCTTGGGGTTTTTGGCTATCTCAGTGTTAAGGGTGATTTTGTACGATTTATAACGCTATATTCTATGGTATTTTCCCCCGTATTTGTATGAATTTGCATAAGAAACGAGTGTTTAATGGATATATTGAGCAAATGAGATTTTAAAAGAGTTAATTGCAAACCTGGTTAATTTTGGTGTTTTAATTGTGATTTTATGATTATTTGAGCATTATTACATTTTGCGATGTTTTTATGTGTTATAGATACATGGTTGAGGCTCAAGAGATGATCAAAAGTTGATTAAGTTTGAGTTAATTGATGATAAAAGAGATAATGAAGGAATGACTTAGAGAAAAAGGAGATGAAGATCAAGAAATCAAGTGGAAGCGAAGTCCCGTGTCCCGTCCAGTGGGCGGGCGTTTGATAAAGCAGACGGGCGTCCGGAGGAGGAAGCGATTTTGATCTGAAGAGTTTGGACGCTGTTTGAACGGGCGTCTGGCGATCGAGATCTATTTAGACGAGCATCCAGGAGGAAGCGACGGGCGTCCGTCGGCCGACTTAGTGAAACCGACTTGAAATCTATAAATAGCAAATGCTTTTCTCCACTTATGATATACCATATACACATTATTCAAACCCTAAACCTAGGGGCGGCTTTAGGTCATGCGTTTTCTCCTTTTTATTCCAGTTTTTATGCACTTTAGATCTAGATCAAATTAGTTACTTTTATGCACTGTTTCTGCAAATTTGAGTTGCTGAGGATGTTCAGAAGCTAAAAGCTTCATCAAACGAGTATTGTGAAGCCATCCAACGATTGTTGATTTCGTTTTCATCGATTATACTGTGAGTTTTTATTAAAGGTTGTTTCTCTATTCATGTTTACTATGTTTAATTGCTTTTATATCGGAAGATTTGCATGTGTTGATTGTTTATTGTTGATGGAAATCTCTATAAACCGTAGATCACCATGAATAGGAATAGTATTTGAATCTATCCTAACGGAAGTTAATATGTTTAATTGCTAGATTGTAAACATAAAGTTTACACCTTTGGTTAGAAAACGCGTTAATCTTGCATTGGAAGATAATGGATTAATAGATGAACTTTCTAAGGAATTAGGGTTCATGTTTAGATAAGGTGAATCACAACCTAGATAAGAACCACACTATAATCGAGATAGGGAATCAATGCTTGTTGGATAGGTGGATCAATCCTCGTTTGGCTCGTTAAACATTAGATTTAAATCCTTAAAACTTGAATTTGTTTAGTTAGTTTACTTTTATCTGCATCTCAGATTCGTTAGTTAAAGGTTTGCAACCCGTATTCTTCCTAGCTTTGGATTCCATCCTCTGTCTAGTTTTATCTTCTGTTTTGTTTTATTCGCTGTTTAGATTAGTTTCGTGACATAGCTTAGGTTAGACAAAAACTAGAATCACAATTGTTCAGTTCCCCGTAAGATCGACCCGGCATTAACCACTGATGACGGTCAAATTATACCCGTAAAAGACATCAACATTGACCTTAAATCGAGATTAATAATGTATATTTCATATTAAATCACTCGTTTATATTTATTATTTAATGTTAAGTGATTATTAATATGATATTTGGTATTTAGCTGTTTTTATTATAAAACGCCGATTTATTGTGCGATAAATGGTTATTTTGTAGATCACGACAAATCGAGAGGATTAATGTCATTCAATCAATGGATCTCAAGATAATAGAGGAAGAAAATCGGAGCATTAAATGAAAGATTAATCAGATCAACACGAAAGCGTGCAGTGGGGAACAAGCTAGACGAAGAAAACGTGTTAAACATGCAAACTTAGGTTCGGTCGACCGAGCCTATAGCTTCGGTCGACCGAGTGCAGCTCTTCGGTTGACCGAGCCTTAGGTTTGGGTCGGTTTCCGGCTTATATCGTGCTTATCTTCTAGAACCACCCTAAGTCGGCAAAAACCTCTATATAAGCAAGCAGCTACGAGAATTGTAATACACACCAATACATACCTTAGAATATCATTCAATAAAATCACTCTATTCATATCTTGATTCAATGTAGTTTATTGAGGGTGTTTCTTCGGCAATTTTAAGGCTGCATTATGTAAGCCTTTATTTTCTGTTTCTTTTCTTTTAAGTAATTAATTCCCCCCAATTATGCTTTATTGTTTGAGTTAGTTAATTCATAGCTAGATGATGTAGATCTAGGTTATGTCGTTATGGATGTGGCGAAGCCTTGTCTATGAGGATCCCATAACCTACGTCACATATTTAGTTTCTATCCATGAATCTGCTTAGTTTAATTAATGCGTATCTATGTTAGTTTATATGAATGCTTTATGAATTACTGTTTAATCCGTTGTGTATGATGAAACGCTGAGAGATACGTTCAGGGATGTAATCTGGGGGAAAAAGACCATTCGGTCGACCGAGCCCAGCTATTCGGTCGACCGAGCCCTCTGTTCATCCGTTAGATAGCCATGTCTTTATGGTTAGGTTAACTTAATAGAATTTATTATCTCAGTAGGTATGGCTATGGCTACGTTACTCGCTTAGTTTAATTAAAATGTGTAAAAAGGAAATACCAATATAAAACTCTTAGGTAGGCTTATGAATTGATCTTCGGACGTTCAGCATTATCTAGGTAGGTTTATATTTGGGAATTGCAAGCACCTGCTTATACGTACGTCGTAGACTAGCATGAGACTATAACTTGGTAATTGCTAGTTGGACGAGAGCTTGAGTGATCATTTAAGAAGTACGCCTAACCATAGGAATGTTGCCTAGACGAGGTGTACGGTCAATATCGGCATCCTTAGAGTCGTAAGCGTGTGAGTTATATGAGATGGAGGCACTAAAAGGCGAAGTCACGTAACAATATCACATGTTGATTTAGTGACTTACCGGTGCTAAGTCAAGTTAAAGAGGATGACTCCCGTAGCCAATCTAAGATAGATACAAACGGATTGAAAGTTAATAAGTTCGAGTTTATTATATAAATTATCTAGGTCCAAACGATAAAGACTATGATTGGGGAGGTTAATTACGTTGTGTCGAGTCGCGCTTTATCTTTTCTTGTCCTTTGTTGGTCGTAGACCGCCTCATGTCCTTGACATGTTTAATTAATTGTTTGTATATAAGATGATCCACAATTGGTTCCCCTGTGGGATCGACCTTGATTCACTATAGCTATACTACGATGGGCCTAGTCCTCTTGCTAGTATTGGTTTATGGTGGTCAAGTATATTATAACCTGATTGACCCCGATCAAGTTTTTGGCGCCGTTGCCGGGAACCAACGGTCAATTTTATATATAAATACTTTTTATTCATGTCGAGTTTTACTTTTAGATTCTGCTTTTACGCTTTTGAGTCCCTCTGGTTGTATGCGCTCTGTGTGACTTCGTGTTTCGTTTATCCTCAGATGTTTAATCCGTAAGTCGATAGCGCATGGGAGACCATGTTAAAATCGCCACGGTCTGCTTTTTTTTTTTCTTCGCTTGCGTAAACCAGGTAGAAATAATCTGAGTCGGCAATTTTCAAGGGCGGCGCCGAGAAAATAACCTAGCAAACATGTGGAGCTACGAATCTAAGATGGGAAAAGCAATGGAAGCAATACATTTAAAGCACCAAGATGGCTCTAAAAAATTTTAAAGGCTTAAATTCTTCGTGGTACAATGTTGAAGGCAAGGTACTACCTTTTTTTGCTTATGTTTTACTACCTTGTGGTTTTTTGAGCATAAGTTAGCCTATAAATAAACCTTAGTATGAATCTTGGCCCGGAGTTGGTTTGTAAGATTAATTTTATTAGTGTCGAAGGTTTTGCCCCAAATCTGTCTCATCTAGAGGGTGTAGGGAAACATGTAATCGTTGAAAGGAAGCAAAGAATAAAGAGTTCCTCGTAGTTCATTAAAATCTCTTTGTCCTATGCATGAGATTGCTTCTACGCCAGGGAGCAACAAATTGTGTAGTTTAAGCATTCACAATCTAAAGAAGACGTTGAGTTTTGAGAGAACACAATCTTCTCGCTGTTGAGTTTTATGGTGATGGCTTCTCGGTGAACCCACCTTAAACGAAAACGAGATTACGCTTTGGGTGACAATTTAGAAATCGGAGACTCTTAGTACATGGGTTCGAAATGGTCTAACCATGGTCGGGCGAGTTCAACCGAAGCCGGCTCAATCTACTCCCTCCACGTGTGATATGCGCTATGGCGCTTCAACAAGACTTAGCATAGCCGATAAGCCTTCAGGCTAAACGGGGCTTAATCTTGACGGATTGGCCTGAACTGTCACATATGTTCCAACGAATAAGACGGCGTAGGCTTGCCTACATAACCGACCTTATTCGGAGTACTTTGATTCATTGTTTCTTATTGCCAAGGCCAAAACCGAGTTTCTTAGAGTTCACTAATAAGTAACCGAGTTTCTTAGAGTTCACTAATTCCTAAAACGAGAGCCGAGGTAAGAGCTCTGGATAAATGGTATTGAAAAATGTCGTTTCCTAGGTCTCACAACCAAGGGAAGGGTATTAATCCGCAAAAGCAACAAGCCCACCTCTTATAGTGCACGAAGGGTCAAAGTCTGGCGATCCAAGAATGATAACTGACAAGGATACTTTTGGAAAGTCGAGCTGAGGGCTTTAAACTCAGAACTACTTCTTTAAAACCCTTAGGATTTCCTTTTAGGATTATAGGTTTTGTTTTCTTTGAGTCAAATAAGAGTAACGTGAAATATGTTGAGGTTTTTTATTTTGCCGTGTTCCGATGGCCATTGAGCTAAGGATGTGCAAAACTTTTTTACTCAATATAGGCCACGTGAAATAGAGTTCCGTAGGAGAGTCGAAAAATTGCTAAAGAAAAGGAAATTTAGCAATCCACCTTAAGATGGAAGCATTAAGAGAGCTTGAGAATTACCAAAATGTAACAGAGAATGATTGGTGCGAACAAGAACAATTTTGGTCAACTTCCAAAATCTTTTAGAATGGTGATCCAAGTGAAAATTCAAAGTGGTGCGCAATTCATTCTACAACTATCCTTATCTTTCCCTTTACACTTTTTCACCTTCAAACTTTTCGATCCTCTCACCAATCTGCCCCGAAAGCTCACATTTCTAACCATTCTTTCATCGCCTCTCTTTCTTTCCATCTGTTTCACTCTCCCACCCAATCTCAATGCCTTAACCATTTTCAACCCACCCATAAACACAATTTCTTACCCACCCTTTATCTTTTCTTCCCAACCTTATGTGTATCTTTTTCTAAACCCATCATACTCTCAACCTCCATTTTGTTTACAAAATACCTTTGTGTTGCGGAATTTGAAATATTGCTAAGCTTTAATGATTATCTTTTATCATTTTGATTTTCATGATACTAGTTGGGGTAAGTGTAGCTCTGACCCTAGCTAGATTTTAAGAGTTTTTGGTTCGATCACATACGACTTATCTTTCTACCGGAAGTTTTAAATTTCACACTTGTCCGTCTATTCCGGCATTTCTAGATGATAAGTTTTGTTCTGAACTATCACACCGATCCGACCTTGTTGATGACGGTTATGACTTTTACGTGATACATTGGGTTTCGAGGAGTAGCTACATCTCCCTAAGTTCTTGATATCCAATGCAAGCGAGAAGTTTCTGCGTTAAGTATTTGATTTTATCTTTAGCCTATAGGTCGCATTGCATCTGTTATACATTTTCGATCGAGTCACCCTCGTGTTTTCCTACATGGGGTAATGCTTTTTTATCTTTGTCTTCTCCACCCGGTTTTAAGAATATTTAGGCGGTGGAGGTTGTAGATGAAGACCACCATCTTTAGTTGCTTGTTTATTTTTCTTTCTGTTTAGTATTTTTTCTTGTCTTTGGTTGTATAAAATGGAGTGGCTTAAACTGTTTTTAGGTATTTCTACCTCATTACTGCCACATTATTTTATAACTTCCATAGACATGGTATTTTACGGTTTCGTGGAGTTTGTTTGCTTATACAGGATGTGTCTATCTCTCCACGACGTGCTGAAATTTACTCTGATAGTTTTCCTTTACTTGAGAGCCGTTTCCAGAGCTAAGTCTTTTTCCTAACTTCTCATTTATTTTTGTCATTGAGGACAATGCCATGTTTAAGTGGGGGGTAGGAGACTTAGCCATGTTATGCTATAATTGAAATTTGAATGAAAAGGTACAAAATTAAAAAAATTGAATAAATACCATATTACGTATCTCGTACCCTTAGAATTGTGAGTTCCTAGCTAATAATTGATAGGAAAGGAACCAAGTTTCATGAGTACGTGATCATTTTATACTTATGTTAAGTAAATTTAAGGATATTCATGCCCATTTTTGCAAGTAGTTATTTATTATTCAATTACTCAATCTGTGAATCGAGTATACCGCGCAAATCATCATAATAATCAAGAAATTATGTGTACATTGCATAGATGATTGGTTATGTAAAACTTAGTGTCAATATCTATCTGCTGATGCATTCTTATATTTTAGCCATTAAAGCGGAGTAATAAGCTTGAGGCGTACTGTGTTTGACAATGCGTTAAAACACTGGGCTTGTAGTAACATTACCAAAGTAGCCCCGCTTGTGGTAATATTCGATGCTATACATGATCTAAGATAGGGGATACTCTAAAAGTTTTCTTCCTTGAGATTAATAGTATTTGAAAAATATGAAGATATGAAAAATATTCAACTCTTTAAGAGGCTTTGAGTAGTACTCGGTCTCCAAGTCCAAAATCCCTATAGATACGCTCTTGCTTATTGCTCTAGTGCTCTAACCATTATGAGGCATAAAAGTATGAATCTTTGAGGTTGGTAGGTTGAGATTACTGGTTAGCATAAACTCTGATCTTGCCACGAATATATAAAACTAAATGCACATGCACACATCACTTGATTCATAGTCGGTAGTGAATAATGGATATCTTATGAGCATGACTAGTATGAGTTGACTTAAGTTTCTTGTGTAAGTATGATTTGACCATAGAAAATGTTGTCTTGGGGAATGACTTATTGATGCTTTGTTCGGGACGATCAAAGTCTAAGTGGGGGGTAGTTGATGACGGTCAAATTATACCCGTAAAAGACATCAACATTGACCTTAAATCGAGATTAATAATGTATATTTCATATTAAATCACTCGTTTATATTTATTATTTAATGTTAAGTGATTATTAATATGATATTTGGTATTTAGCTGTTTTTATTATAAAACGCCGATTTATTGTGCGATAAATGTTTATTTTGTAGATCACGACAAATCGAGAGGATTAATGTCATTCAATCAATGGATCTCAAGATAATAGAGGAAGAAAATCGGAGCATTAAATGAAAGATTAATCGATCAACACGAAAGTGCAGTGGGGAACAAGCTAGACGAAGAAAACGTGTTAAACATGCAAACTTAGGTTCGGTCGACCGAGCCTATAGCTTCGGTCGACCGAGTGCAGCTCTTCGGTTGACCGAGCCTTAGGTTTGGGTCGGTTTCCGGCTTATATCGTGCTTATCTTCTAGAACCACCCTAAGTCGGCAAAAATCTCTATATAAGCAAGCAGCTACGAGAATTGTAATACACACCAATACATACCTTAGAATATCATTCAATAAAATCACTCTATTCATATCTTGATTCAATGTAGTTTATTGAGGGTGTTTCCAGCAATTTAAGGGCTGCATTATGTAAGCCTTTATTTTCTGTTTCTTTTCTTTTAAGTAATTAATTCCCCCCAATTATGCTTTATTGTTTGAGTTAGTTAATTCATAGCTAGATGATGTAGATCTAGGTTATGTCGTTATGGATGTGGCGAAGCCTTGTCTATGAGGATCCCATAACCTACGTCACATATTTAGTTTCTATCCATGAATCTGCTTAGTTTAATTAATGCGTATCTATGTTAGTTTATATGAATGCTTTATGAATTCTTGTTTAATCCGTTGTGTATGATGAAGCTTATTTGAGAGATACGTTCGGGGATGTAACTGGGGAAAAAGACCATTCGGTCGATCGAGCCCGACTATTCGGTCGACCGAGCCCTCTGCTCATCCGTTAGATAGCAATGTCTTTATGGTTAGGTTAACTTAATAGAATTTATTATCTCAGTAGGTATGGCTATGGCTACGTTACTCGCTTAGTTTAATTAAAATGTGTAAAAAGGAAATACCAATATAAAACTCTTAGGTAGGCTTATGAATTGATCTTCGGACGTTCAGCGTTATCTAGGTAGGTTTATATTTGGGAATTGCAAGCACCTGCTTATACGTACGTCGTAGACTAGCATGAGACTATAACTTGGTAATTGCTAGTTGGACGAGAGCTTGAGTGATCGTTTAAGAAGTACGCCTAACCATAGGAATGTTGCTTAGACGAGGTGTACGGTCAATATCGGCATCCTTAGAGTCGTAAGCGTGTGAGTTATATGAGATGGAGGCACTAAAAGGCGAAGTCACGTAACAATATCACAGTGATTTAGTGACTTACCGGTGCTAAGTCAAGTTAAAGAGGATGACTCCCGTAGCCAATCTAAGATAGATACAAACGGATTGAAAGTTAATAAGTTCAGTTTATTATATAAATTATCTAGGTCCAAACGATAAAGACTATGATTGGGGAGGTTAATTACGTTGTGTCGAGTCGCGCCTTTATCTTTTCTTGTCCTTTGTTGGTCGTAGACCGCCTCTATGTCCTTGACATGTTTAATTAATTGTTTGTATATAAGATGATCCACAATTGGTTCCCTGTGGGATCGACCTTGATTCACTATAGCTATACTACGATGGGCCTAGTCCTCTTGCTAGTATTGGTTTATGGTGGTCAAGTATATTATAACCTGATTGACCCCGATCAACCACTTTTACTACGATCCTTATACTTGAGGTTAACCGGATTATTACTTGTTTTTTTTGTGTTAATAAGAATCCGTGACAAGTTTTTGGCGCCGTTGCCGGGGAACCGGACGGTTGCTTAGTTTTTGTTTTTTGTTTTTTTTTGTTTTTGATTTCTGTTTTAATTTCTGTTTTTAGTTGATAATCGTTTAGGTTATTAGGATATTAGGGTTTTTAGATAGGGTTTAAGGTCTTCTTTGTGATTAGATTTTTCTTCCCGCTGCGTTTATCCTTCTATCTCTTCTCTCTGTTTCAGATCTACTCTTTCGTCTCTCTCTACTTTTCTCGCAATTTTATTTTAACTCGAACCGCTTTTACCCGATGAGACGGCGTCCATATAATTTGGACGCCCGTCCAGTTCTTCGATCCTTCAGACGAGCGTTTGGACCTTCAAACGCCCGTCCAGACCAAATTTTCATCAGACGCCCGTCCAAAACTTTGGACGTCCGTCTGGTCCTTCTTGTCTTCAACAACTCGCTTTTTTCTTCTTTTCTTTATTCTCTTTTCATAGGCTTTAATTTTTAGTTTAGGTTTTGATTTCTTAGTCTATAGGTTGCTTTCACTTGTTTTTGGTCCGGTTTATGCAAACTCGAGTCAAAAGGACCGTTACTATACACCCGACCCCGAGCGAACCATAGTCCGCCAAACAGCGGATTCTCCGCTCGCGGTTCTCGCGTGTAGAGCCGAGCAAGATCTTGAGGATCACCAGCCAAAGAAATCACCGATTTTGTGATAATGGCTGCTAATAATAGACGTCGTTGGCGTGACTACGCCATGCCTGGCGCAGATCCACGATCAACCCGGCTATTGTCATTCCAAATCATCATCGCACGTAACTTTGAGCTAAGGCCTGGCCTCATTCAAATGATGCAAAGATGCATCTATTTTTCATGGTTATCGGTCGAGAACCCACACACTCACTTGCATACCTTCTTGAGATATGAGGTACCACACGCATCCAAGGAGTAAGTGAGGATGCAATCGATCAAACTCTTTCCATTTTCTCTAAAGGGAGAAGCGAAGGAGTGGTATACTTCTCTTCCTCTGAATCAATCACCACTTGGGCGGAACTCGAAAAGGAGTTCTTGAGTCAATACTTTCCCTAAAAACAGCCCGGTGTTTGAACGAGATTTTTACTTTCTATCGAGAAAGAGAATGAGTCCTTTTTCGATTCTTTGGAAAGATTCAAGTCTCTTCGAGGAAGTGTCCCCACCACGGCTTGCCACTGCAAAGCAAGTCAACACTTTCTTTAGCGGATTGACCGAGCTTACAAAAGGCATGGTCAATAGCTCATCCGTGGGGTATTTCAAGAAAACACGAAGAGGATGGGCATTGTTTGAGGACATTGCTAAGTATAACTATGCTCCATCCTATCAAGCTATTCAAGCACCTCCTCTCCCTAAGGTAGAGGAGGTAAACATGCAAAGTTTGATCGCCATGCCGCAGGCGGCATGGCAACACCTCAAGTTTCAAATCCAATCAATCGATTTCGTTTTTTCCACGTAACCCTCGTGTTCAGATCGTGAAAACCTTTGTCCGATCGCCATATGAATGACCAAAGTCGCTTTAATTCCCTCGCTCTCTTATCAAGTGAATGCTTGTTCATGATTATGGACAAGATAATCAAGTCACATGTCAAAACGTGACGAGGTGGGGCACACATCTAAATTCTCGTCCTATTAACGGACGTAATCTTCAAGTGAATGCGTTACTATGGCCGAACAACCAAAGGTCTAATCAAGTTTACGCCAAAGAAACTTTCCAAAACCATGGGTTTAACCAATCTTCTCGTTTCAATCCTAATTAATTTCAATTCGAATCAAAATTTCAATAGGAACCCTGGTTTCATCGTAACCAAACCGCAAATTTTTCCAATCCTACTCAAGTTCAATCGAATTGGCCTTCTAGCTCCAATTCTAATTCTAATTTTCAAAATCGGCCCAGCCAGCAATACTCTCAAAATTTTCCAAACTCCCAAGGCCCTTCAAGCTCAGGAGACCTCAAGGCTGAATGGAACTCATTCAGAGAGGAACATAACAAGAATATTCAGCTCCTTATGAGTACAAATAAGAACCTTGAGAGGCAAATAGGCAACCAAGGTATCAGCTTAGCTTCAAGACCCCAGGGCATCTACCCAGCTTTCTTGAAAAGAATCCAAAGGGCGGTCATGTTGTTCGAGACCGATTTGAACAAAGGGCCTTGTACTGACCTCGTACCTTCAATTCCTTATGGTAGAGAGGAGGCCAGTGCAATGAACTTAAGAAGTGGTACTCAAGTTAGTGGTCTTTCCCACCAGGGAAACCACTAGCCCCTCCTGCCATTGATAAGGCAGGAGGGGAAGCTGAGCACCTACACTCCCCTTTGCCAAAAGAAAAGACTCAGGTGGCTGATCCCCTGAAAGGTGAAAGAGATGGAGATCCTCAAGTGGCTGATCCCTTGAGGACTGAAAAAGCAAGTGAAAGTCAGGAGGTTGATCCCCTGACTCATAAAAAGATTGAAAAAGCCGTTAGGTGGAAAGATCTGGAAGACAAAGCTATCAATGCTTCTTCAAAGAAAGTCTTTTCTGAGAATGATCTGAAAAAGCTTCCATTTCCACCACGAAAGAGCAACATACCTTTGAGTGAAGATAAGAAGTATGAAAAGGTTCTTAACCTTCTGAAAAATACTCAGGTGAATCTTCCATTATCCGAGGTCTTGGTCGAGATGCCTAAGTATACAAAATTCATCAAGGATGTTGTGTCTTCGAAAAAGAAGTTAGCAGGCATGGAGAGGCAAATTGGTGAGGATTGCTCCATGATTAATTATGAAGACTTACCAATTAAAAGAGGTGACCCTGGCAAGTTCGTACTTACGGTGTTAATGGGAGGTCTAGTCTTCCCTAATTCTTTGTGTGATCTAGGTGCCTCTATAAGTCTTATGCCAATGTCTGTATGCAAACAGCTAGGTTTACAAAGCCTTCTAGAACCCACTACTATGAGTTTGCAATTCGCTAATAGATCTTCTAAGAAAGCTTTTGGGATCCTGAAAGACGTTTTGGTTCAGATTGATAGATTTACCTTTCCAGTTGATTGGTATGTTCTAGATATGGAGAAAGATGAAAACGTCCCCCTGATTCTTGGAAGACCTTTCTTATCTACGCCTAGAGCCCTCATCAATTGCGATGGTGGGCAAGTGACTATCCGAGTTGGTGATCAAGAGGTGAGTTACAATGTCTTAAAGTCTATTCAAGTACCTCTCGCCCTCAACCGGCTTTTCCAAAGTGATTATATGACAGATGATTTCACCGATTATATGGATAAGCAAGTCATGGTGTGTAGGTTTAATATGAGCGTTTGGTTGATAATCTAAATACTCATGGTGTGGTTAATCTAGATAAATTAGCAGCTGATTTTGAGAGGAGAAGTTGAGGCGGTGGGACCACTGAGTAAGCTCAGCGATGTTGAGTTGAAAGGTGGAGATCTTAAGTCAAGTTTGGAAGACCCCCCTACTGATTTGGTTCTAAAACCGTTGCCTAAACATTTAAAATTTGTGTTTTTAAGAGAAGGCGACAAGATTCCTTTGATTATATCCGCCAAGCTGTCTCGACTAGAAGAGATGAAATTGATCAACGCCTTGAAGAAAAATGAAAAAGCCTTTGGATGGCGGTGCAGAGATATCGAGAGGATATCTCCGGACATCTGTATGCACAAGATCAAGACAAATGAGGGTGCGAAATGTGTTAGACAAACCCTGCAGAGAGGCTCAACCTCATATGCAAGAGGTGGTTAAGAAAGAAATCATTAAACTTCTGGACATGAGAATCATTTATGCCATCGCTGATAGCGAATGGGTTTCCCCAACTCAGGTAGTTCCCAAGAAAGGAGGAATTACGATTGAGAAAAATGAGAAGGGAGAGGAAATAGCATTGAGACTTGTCACTGGTTACAGAGTTTGCATCGATTATCGGAAGCTCAATGAGGTAACCATGAAAGATCACTTTCCCTTCCATTCATTGATCGATGCTTGAGCGTCTGGCGGGACACGATTCTATCGCTTCCTAGATGGCTATTCAGATACTTCCAAATACCCATAGATCCAAATGACCAAGAAAAGACTACTTTTACCTCGCCCACGGTACATTCGCTACAAAGCGAATGCCATTTGGTCTCAGAATGCCCCACCTACATTTCGTAGATGTATGCTCGCTATCTTTGACGGGCTCGTAGAAAAATGTATGGAGATTTTTATGGACGATTTTTCGGTTTTTGGTCGATCTTTTGATGATTGCCTTGACAATCTTGATCAAGTGTTATCCGGATGTGTGGAAAGAACTTAGTGCTCAATTGGGAAAAATGCCATTTCATGGTAGATGAAGGAATAGTTCTTGGCTACAAAATCTCCGCCAAAGGTATAGAAGTTGACAGATGCGAAAGTGGAAGCTATCGAGAAGATGAGCTATCCTAAGAATGTGCATGAAGTGCGAGGTTTTCTTGGACATGTCGGTTTCTACTGGAAGATTCATTCAAGACTTCTCCAAGATAGCCAAGCCCCTCGTCCACTTTACTCAAGGAAGACGTTGAGTTCAATTTTGATGAGAGCCGCAAGCAAGCGCTTGAGAGCTTAAGGATCGCTTAATATCTGCCCAATTCTTATATCGCTCGACCGAATCTACCTTTTGAGCTTATGTGCGACGATCAAACTATGTCGTTGGTGCTGTTTCTAGGACAAAAGATCAAGGGGAAGTTCCAACCTATCTATTACGCCACCACACATTGAACCCCTCTCAAGTTAACTATACCACTACCGAAAAGGAACTTTTGGCCGTAGTCTTTGCTATGGACAAGTTTCGTAAGTTACTTGTTAGGAGCTCAAGTGATTGTGTGGATCGATCACGCCGCTCTGCGGTATCGATGACTAAGAAAGAGGCTAAACCGCGCCATCTGCGCTGGATACCGACCCTACAAGAGTTTGACGTTCAAATTAAGGACAAAAAGGGCAGTGAAAACGTAGTAGCTGATCACGTTTCTAGAATGTTAAGTGAGGAAAAGGATGATCCAGATGATATAGATCTTTACTTTCCTCTAGATAACATCATGCTAATAGACGGTTGTCCTCCTGATGTTCCATGGTATTCTTCCATTGTAAATTACCTTCATGCCCGATATCTCGATCCGGAAATGTCTTATCAGGAGAAGAAAAAGTTCTTCTCTGATTTAAAATCTTTCGCTTGGGATGAACCTTATCTTTTAAGATCTCAGAAAGATGGTTTCTTTGAGAAGATGTGTTCCCGAGTCCGAGCAACGCGATATTATTGAGCAGTGCCACAGTGGACCCACTGGAGGTCACTTTGGTCCGTGGAAAACCGTTGCTAAGATCTTCCAATCCGATTTCTATTGGCCTACGATCTTTAAGGATACAGAAGCTTTCTGTAAAGCTTGTGACAGGTTCCAAAGAACCGGTACTCTGACGAGGCATTTTGACATGCCTTTGAAACCTATCCTAGAATGCGAGGTCTTTGATGTATGGGGTATCGATTTTATGGGACCATTCCCATCATCTTGCGGTAATAAATACATCTTAGTCTGCGTAGACTACGTGTCTAAATGGGTGGAGGCTCAAGCCACTCCTCACAATGATCATAAGACGGTAATGAAATTTCTAAAGAAAAATATCTTCGTGAGGTTTGGATGTCCACGTGCCTTGATCAGTGATGAAGGGACGCACTTCTGCAACCGACCCTTAGAAAAAGTCCTTGAAAAGTATGGTGTTCGTCACAAAACTGGCACACCATATCATCCGATGACTAGTGGTCAGGTTGAAAGGAGCAACCAAAGCATTAAGAAAATCCTGGAGAAAACAGTTAACAGTCATAGGAAAGACTGGAGTTTGAAATTGGATGATGTACTATAGGCGTATAGAACCGCCTATAAGACCCCTATGGGTACATCTCCGTATCAAATGGTTTATGGAAAGCCATGTCATCTGCCTGTCGAGTTAGAGCATAGAGCTTATTGGGCTACAAAGTTTCTGAACTTTGATTCCCAATCTTGTGGTAAGCATCGACTGCAGCAGTTGCATGAATTGGACGAATTCAGACTCCAGGCCTATGAGAGTGCCAGGATTAGTAAAGATAAGATGAAGCTACTCCACGATGCTAAGATTAAGAAGAGATAATTCCAAGTCGGAGAACAAGTTCTTCTATACAATTCTAGGTTACATTTGTTTCCTGGAAAGTTGAGGACACGTTGGTCCGGTCCCTTCGAGATTCTCCAAATCATTCCTGGAGGCGTTCTAGAACTTCGTGGTTATAGCGGTGACCCGTTTCGAGTAAATGGCCAAAGGTGCAAGCACTATATTGGTGAGCCTAAAGAGAAACCTTTGATGGTCCGTTTCCTCGACATCCTCGGGTGTGGTGCTACGGACGTCGACGAATTCGACGCGTTTTCACCCGACCTGTTTTCAGGGGATGGCTGTAGTGGTCCATCTGAAGAAGTTCTAGCTGGTAGTTGGGATATGGAAGAGTTTGAGAGGGAGCGTCAGTTGAAGCGTCATCAGAAGGCTCAGAGAATGAAAAAATCAACCATGGGGAAGTTTAAGCGTGTTTGGAAATCTATTAAAGGTTTTACCCCATGTGTTCGGTGTTGTTTCTGTAGCCAAACTGCTAACCAAAGTCTAGACGAGGTAATGGCTGGCAGAAAAGTCAAATGGCCTGATCCAGGCTGAGCTTAAACGGCGTCGAACTAACGACATTAAACAAAAGCGCCACTAGGAGGCATCCTAGATATCATTATATTAGATGTTTTTGTTTTGTGCTTTTGTAGTTTAGTATTTAAGTTTTAGTATTTAAGTTTAGCTTACTAAGTTTTGTTTTTGTTTATATCTGTCACTTAGTTGTGCTTCCTAGATATGGATTTCGGAGTTCTACCAGAGGAGTTACCTTTCCTTAGGAGGATCCTACTTATCACTGTAGATGACGGACCGGGAGGGACTATCGTTTTGCACGTAGATTTTGACATTAGTACCCGCGTCAAGACTGTCACCTATGTTCTCATTGTTCCCATTGTTCGGGAGGTGGAGACTTCACTCTCGACGAGTTACGGTGAGGCTCTTGGACGCCGGTACACGATCCTCAATGATCCGATGCTGACAGATTTAGCGCTAGTGCTGCAAGCTGAGCATTTTCGAGGTGTTGATGTAGCTGGTGAGGATTGGGGATTGCAAGATGAGTATCACTTCCCTCCGCCGATTGACATGCTCCGCCGTCTCATTCGAGTGATAGATTGGTCGGCCATTTACGATGACTAGCGTTCTTAGGATGTTTCGTCGAGCAAACGACGAAAAAAAGCGCCCGAGTGGGAGGCAACCCAATCGCTTTTATCTGCTTTTATTTTGGTTTCTAGTAATTTTATGTACTTCGTCGATTTAGAGTTGTATTTTTGAGGTTTTAATTAAGTTTAATAAGAAAGTGAAAATTTGAATTTAAATTGTATGAAATTTCATAATTTTTGCATTGTTCTACCTTGACGCCCGTCCGTAAGCTCCGACGCCCGTCCGCTTTGACCAATTATTGGACGAAGGCCCACTAAGGCCGGATGCCCGTCTGATATTTTCCCTCCAATCTCAGTATGTGATTTAAACTCTTGGACGAAGTCTCAATAACTAGACGCCCGCCCGCCTCATCTAATTTCCCGGTGGGCGCCGTCCGGTTTCTTGACGCCCGTCCCAAAGATCTCGCCTATATATACTCCTCAACGCATGAACCTCACTTTTCTGAATTTCAAACCGCAAAACCGCTTTCTCTCTCTTTTTTGGCCTAAAATCTTCAATTTAAACCATTTCGAGCGATTCAAAGTGCTATAAGCGCTTTTGATCCCCTCTCTTCGATTTTCAAGGCCAAATTCCCCAACACACCATCTTTTTGGAGAATCAAGAGCCTCTTCAGTCCGACTTTTTGAAGGAAAAATTCGATTTTGGTGGCCAAATTTGTGTTGTTTGGACTAATCTTCATCTCGACAAGATCTACTCACCTTACTCGGTAAGTTAGTAACAACTTTTCTCGGATTTTATTCACGCTTTTGTGAGTTCGATCTTTGGGTCGGCTCGCTCACTTGAATAATACCTTAATTCGCTTTTTTTTTTTTGTGTTTTGTGTTTCTTCTCTTCTGCTTTGGTGATATGGTGTTGTGATGGGTGATGAATGGGGTTGTTTGGTGATGATTGTGGTTGTGGTTTGTGGTATGGTTGATTTGAAATCCCGATTTGGATGTTAAACGGGTACCTTGCTTTGATTTGGGGTTGTTTTGGTTTACTTTAGGCTTGAATCATGGTCCGTAAGAAGGCAGTGGTTAAGAGGCATGGTAAGGATGTGGCTCAGGAGCCTAGTAAGAAGAGGAAGGCGGTAGATCCTCCCGTAGTTGATCCAAACCGAGGTGTTAGTATACGAGACCAACCTCCTAGGGCCGTACACAGTCAAGCTAGGGCACCACTACGAGATGAGTCTACGTCAGGGTCGGATACTGAGGAGGATGTGCCTCTAGTAAGGATGCCTAGGGTTCAGAGAGGTGGAGCGTCATCTAGAGTCGAACCGGCTGAGAATGTTCCTAGACAGGAGGAGGCAAGTACGCGAGCTGAACCGGTTAGGACAACCGTTAGACCTCCTGGCCCTCCTATTCCTTTGGCTCGTAGATTTATCAGCCCTAAGGCTTACGAGGTTTTTACCAAACATTATCAGTCGCGGACGATATTGATAGAGAGGGCGGTTATGGAAGCAAAGGTTGATACGGCGTTTGTGAAAATTTTGAGGGATAGGAAATGGGATGCATTGATGCGAATACCACTTACTCCGGTGAATGATGCACTAGTTCGCGAGTTTTATAGCAACTGTTCAGAGACGGACTTGGAAACCGGAGTTGTAATGGTGAGAGGAGTCAAGGTCCCATTCACCCCGAAAGTCATTAACGAGAAGTACGGTTTAGCGCCGCTCGAGGGTTTGGATTACAAGGAGGAGATTAAGAGGAGGCAGGATGCCGGCCAGGATCCGCTAGAGGAGTTGCGTTTGAAAGTGTGCCCGGATGTGGCTTGGACGTTAAGGCCGGGAGGAGACCGGAAGGAGTTGGTTACCACGACCTGGACGGAGGACTGGAAGGTCCAGTGTCGATTCATGCAGAGTAGGTTGTTGCCAAAGAACAACCTCACACATTTCCACATTGGTGACATTGGGATGTTGTACGCATTGAACTTCGGGTTGAATGTCGATGTCGGCCAAGCCTTATTTGATGAGATCGCGACCAATCAGCAAGTCTATACCCGGTGTTTGATTGTTCCCCACTTGCTACATAGCCTATGTGTGGATGCCGGTGTTCCTGAGTATAGGCCGGATATTAAACCTAAGAACCCGAGGCCTATACAGAGAGAGAAGGGTAAGCCTTCGGGTCAGTCAGAGTCAGGGGTACCGTGTGAGCCTGGTACGTCATCAGCACCGCCTCCAGCGTCCTCACTTCCTACTTTATCTCCCTCAGTCCGGATGAGGTTGAGTATGGCCAACAGTGTTCGCAACTGGATGGAGGATATTCGGACTTCTCAGAATAACATTTTGACGATTCTGCAGTGTATCAGTGAAGACAGGCGGCCAAGGGACCCCAGCATCTTCGATCCGAGCGTCATTGATTACCATTGTTCTGACGAGATTGAGCAGGCCATTGCAGATGTTATTCACGAGTCAGAGTCGTCTGATGAGGAGCAGCCTGATGCCCCTGGGGGTGATGTACCTCCGGCTGACGATTCCCCGGCTCCGGGGCAGTCATGATTTTATTTGTCTATTTTTCGATTTTGATTTGCCCTAGATACTGTCATTGTATTATTTTGCTACTTTTTCCTTATATGATTCGTTGTAATTTTTGATATTGCTACTATTACTTTTTCCGATGGATCATGTAAGCCATAAGGCGCCCGCTCTTTCATTTTTACTTTGTTTACACTTTTGGGATGTATGGAGTGATTTTGCTTTTGTTGATATTCGGTTTTGTATTTCTTTTTCTTCTGGTATAATTCCCCGTTTTCCCCGAGATGGTTCCGTGTTTGTCAAGCCGTGCAGGTATATTGTTTTAGCAGGTTTATCGAGCTACATTGTATGGTTACAAGTTTCCGGTGTCACTATGTAGGCTCCGGCCTGACCGACGATTTAACTCAGCTAAGTCTTTTACCTTCTTTTTCGTTCTGCACAACATGAGGACATGTTTATCTTTAAGTGTGGGGGAGGGGAATGATTCGTGATATATCTATACATCTGCTTAACTCGTAATGTTTCTATGCAAAATGGGCTAAAATGAGCTAGATTTTTCAAAATTTCTCGACATTTTTGTTTTTGTTTTGTCCCGAGTAAGCAAGGCATAATCTTTGTTCGTTATTTTTATAGTCATTTAAGCTATATATCATATGTTTGATAAGTTAGTTGTTTCACCTGAGATCTATTTTTCACGAGCCATAGTAAATGATGAGCTAATTTATAAAGTTATACCCCTTTTGGACGAGTGATTTTTGATTTTCTTATAAGTCCTGTACTTAGTGCTACGTATATATCTTGAGATTTATGATAGTTTGTATTTAGATCCCAAGTATGTTATACTGTGAATATCTAAGGTTTGAATGTGATAAGTAACACGTGACTTATTGTTAAATGAAAAAGTTGAATTATATATGAATAGAATGGGTGTGTCGAAAGCTAGTCGATGATTTGAGTGCGATAGGGTATACCACGTATGTCCTATACCACTATGATGACTAAAAGCTCACGACAGTCAGGAAAAGCTGCCTTATGATTGGAGTAAGGTAGGGTATATCTCGAATATCCTATTCTGCTATGACAGGGCAATAGCTCATTCTGATGTGTGTTTAAAGTAAAAGTGAAATAGTTAAATCAACTAAAGAATTGATATGAAATGAATATAAGACTAAGTTATCGTCTATCTTATCCCCAGTAGAAACTGATAGATATGCTGTAGGGATTATCCTCTGAGTATTTCAGAAAGGCCCTAGATATAATCAATCATCCTTTTCGGGATATTTTACGTTTGTAGGGTACATCTTATGAGTGTCATTTATTGCTAATCTACGAGGGGGTATTAGCTAGTTTTGCTTTGAGTTTCTCAAGTTTGGATTTAGTGGAAGTTTTCTATGGCTTTGCACACCACACACCAGTGAACCTCTAAGTTATTGAATGTATGCTATATTTGTTTAGATGTCTGTTTTGTCTCGAGCCCTAATTTTGGTTTTGTTTTGCTCGGGACGAGCAAAAGCTTAAGTGTGGGAGAGTTGTTAAGGGTGATTTTGTACGATTTATAACGCTATATTCTATGGTATTTTCCCCCGTATTTGTATGAATTTGCATAAGAAACGAGTGTTTAATGGATATATTGAGCAAATGAGATTTTAAAAGAGTTAATCGCAAACTTGGTTAATTTTGGTGTTTTAATTGTGATTTTATGATTATTTGAGCATTATTACATTTTGCGATGTTTTTATGTGTTATAGATACATGGTTGAGGCTCAAGAGATGATCAAAAGTTGATTAAGTTCGAGTTAATTGATGATAAAAGAGATAATGAAGGAATGACTTAGAGAAAAAGGAGATGAAGATCAAGAAATCAAGCTGAACGAGCGTCCAGGTCCCGTCCAGAGTGGACGGGCGTTTGATAAAACAGACGGGCGTCCGGAGGAGCGATTTTGATACAGAGAGTTTGGACGCTGTCTGAACGGGCGTCTGAAGCAGTCCAGATCTATTTAGACGAGCGTCCAGAGGAGCAGACGGGCGTCCGTCGGCCGACTTAGTGAAACCGACTTCGAAATCTATAAATAGCAGCTGTTTTCTCCACTTATGATATACCATATACACATTATTCGAAACCCTAAACCTAGGGGCGGCTTTAGGCTGCGTTTTCTCCTTTTTATTCCAGTTTTTATGCACTTTAGATCTAGATCAAATTAGTTACTTTTATGCCTCAAGCTTCGCAAATTTGAGTTCTTGAGGATGTTCAGAAGCTAAAAGCTTCATCAAACGAGTATTGTGAAGCCATCCAACGATTGTTGATTTCGTTTTCATCGATTATCTTGTGAGTTTTTATTAAAGGTTGTTTCTCTATTCATGTTTACTATGTTTAATTGCTTTTATATCGGAAGATTTGCATGTGTTGATTGTTTATTGTTGATGGAAATCTCTATAAACCGTAGATCACCATGAATAGGAATAGTATTTGAATCTATCCTAACGGAAGTTAATAGGTTTAATTGCTAGATTGTAAACATAAAGTTTACACCTTTGGTTAGAAAATGCGTTAATCTTGCATTGGAAGATAATGGATTAATAGATGAACTTTCTAAGGAATTAGGGTTCATGTTTAGATAAGGTGAATCACAACCTAGATAAGAACCACACTATAATCGAGATAGGGAATCAATGCTTGTTGGATAGGTGGATCAATCCTCGTTTGGCTCGTTAAACATTAGATTTAAATCCTTAAAACTTGAATTTGTTTAGTTAGTTTACTTTTATCTCGCATCTCGATTCGTTAGTTAAAGGTTTGCAACCCGTATTCTTCCTAGCTTTGGATTCCATCCTCTGCCTAGTTTTATCTTCTGCTTTGTTTTATTATTGCTTAGATTAGTTTCGTGACATAGCTTAGGTTAGACAAAAACTAGAATCACAATTGTTCAGTTCCCCGTAAGATCGACCCGGCATTAACCACTTTTACTACGATCCTTATACTTGAGGTTAACCGGATTATTACTTGTTTTTTGTGTGTTAATAAGAATCCGTGACACTCAGCCATGAATTTCGTGATGTCAATCTTCACAAACTTTACATTAGCTGGACCTATTATTGGTAGTTGTAGGAACCTATTGAGAAGTCCAGGCGTTATGACTACCTCTTTCCCTAATATTGAACTTTTTATGCAATCGACCTCAGTTTTCTTTGTGCTGGGCACAAACTTGGCATTTTTCCAAACTGCGATCAGATTTTCATAGCAGATCCCAGTGATTAGGGGGTTTAGAAAGGTCATTAACCCTAGATTTGAACAAAGAATCAACCAAGTGTTGAGCTTTTGCATCATTGTCACAGAAAGAGAGATAGTGTTTAGGTTTGAAAAACGAACCAGTGATGATTGATTTTTCATAGAACTTTTCAGTGGGAGAGATTGTGGAAGATGAAGCCATTGATTAGTGATTGATGTTTAGAGAAGAATACTTTGAGTGTTCAGAGAGAATCAAAAGTAGGGTTTGTAATTTTGCAAAAGAGTGTAAAGATTTCTGAAAATTCCTAAGTGTAGTTTATATAGGATAATTTGGGTAGTGTGAACGTGGTTTGAATGTGGAAGGATTTTATGACATAATGGCGTGATTTTGTGTATGTAAATCGTGATATTCGAGTGAAGTGGGGGAGTGGATTGTGGTAAGTAATGATAGAGCCCGGGAATCGAGGCATTTGTAAAAAATTATATAATTACCTCCATAATTATAAATTGATCTCCATGTGTGTAATCAACTTCAGGATAATCTTCCATAACTCCCTTATTCTCCACGTGTAAAAAGTAGATTTTGTTCACACTGTTATTTGCCCATGACTCCAAATTTCGGTGGAGTGCCTTGGCTGGTCACTTAGCCGATGTAGTGACTCTTTCACTGAGCCGCTTTTCTTCCTGTTCCTAACAATCAGTTAAGTCAACTTTGCTGGATACCAGTGCCTTATTTGCTACATCTCCTGTAACGGCAAAGGTTTGAACAACTGATGAAGTTACTTAGCCGATTACTCCAGTTAGCCGCTCTTTGGTACTTAGTCGATTTCAATCATTCATAACTCAGTTCTCAACCTGCTAAATATTTCATGACTGAGTGGTTTTGTGAAGATGTCAACCAATTGATCTTCAGTGGATATGTATTTTAGAATGATATCCACTTTTTCAACATGATCTCTGATAAAATGATGTCTCACATCAATGTGCTTTGTTCTTGAATGCAACACTAGATTTTCAGTAATAGATATTGCACTTGTGTTATCACACATGATTGGAATTGTTTTCTCCTCCACTCCATAATCCCTTAGCTGTTGTCTAATCCAAAGTACTTGTGCACAACAACTGCCTGCTGCTATATATTCTGCTTCAGCTGTTGATGTAGATATGGAGTTTTGCTTTTTGCTAAACCATGAAACTAGTCTGTTGCCTAGAATTTGACAAGTTCCAGAGGTGCTTTTTCTGTCTATTTTGCATCCAGCATAGTCAGAGTCTGAATATGATATCAACTTGAATCCTCTATCTTTTGGATACCAAATTCCTACATTGATAGTGTTTTTCAAGTATTTAATTATTCTTTTGGCTGCTAGAAGATGTGATTCTTTTGGTTGAGATTGAAATCTTGCACATACTCCTACTGCAAATGCTATATCAGGTCTACTTGCAGTTAAGTATAGTAGGGATCCAATGATTCCTCTATACATTTTCTGATCAACATCCTTTCCAGTTTCATCTTTTCCAAGAGTGACTCTTGCACACATTGGTGTATCTGCTGTGCCACTTGTATCCATACCATACTCGTGTATTAAGTCTTTTGTATACTTGGCTTGACTTATGAAAATTCCATCCTTCATTTGCTTTACTTGTAGGCCAAGGAAATAATTTAATTCTCCCATCATGCTCATCTAAAATTTGCTTTTCATCAGGTTTGCAAATTTCTCACATAACTTTTCATCCTCTGATCCAAAGATGATGTCATCAACATAGATTTGAACTAGCAATGTGCTTGTTACTTCCTCTAATTTGAATAGAGTCTTATCTATAGTTCCCTTATTGAATCCATTCTTGATCAAAAATTGAGATAATGTTTCATACCAGGCTCTGGGTGCCTGTTTGAGTCCATAAAGAGCTTTCTTTAGTTTGTATACTTTGTCTTCCTTTTCTTTGAGTTAGAAACCAGGAGGTTGCTCCACATATACTTCTTCTTTCAAAAGTCCATTCAGAAATACACTCTTGACATCCATTTGATAGACTTTGAAATCTTTGTGTGCAAAGACAAAAGCTAGAAAGAGTCGATTGCCTCCAATCTTGCTCTTTGGTGCAAATGTTTCATCATAATCTATTCCTTCTGCTTGAGAATAGCCTTTTGCAACTAGCCTTGCTTTGTTTCTGACAACAATTCCTTGCTCATCTATCTTGTTTCTGAATAGCCATTTTGTACCAATGATGTTGGCCATATATCAGTGCACAACAAGTTCCTGACTTCATTTATTTCAAATTCATTTAGTTCTTCTTGCATGGTCGTGATCCACCTGCATCTTGAATTGCATCATCTATTGTCTTAGGGTCCACTTGTGATAGAAAACATGTTAGCATATGCTCCAGTTGTCTTCTGGTTCTCACTCCTGTGTGAATGTCTCCAATAACTTGTTCTTCAAGATGATCTCTTAGCCAGTTTAGGTCAGGTTGAAGTTGTTCTACACTTGGTGCTTCTGTAGTTTCATGTTGTGCATGAGCTTCAAGTTCTGGTGCTTCTTCTGTTGTATGGACTTGTGGCTCATCTTGATTTCCAAAATTGTGATGTAGAATAGTTGCTGGTACAGTTGTATTCATATACACTTGTCTTTGTGCTGCTTCTTCTTCTTGTTCTTGAAGACTTTCACCATTTGTATTTGGTTCATCAAAAACTACATGTATTGATTCTTCAATCACCAATGTTCTTTTGTTGAGTACTCTGAATGCCTTGTTGGTGTCTCTGAGTATCCCATAAAGATTGCTTCATCGCCCTTTTCATCAAAGGCATGCAAATGATTCTGCTTCAAAACAAAGCATTTTGATCCAAACATATGCAAATATGAGATATTAGGTTTTCTACCATTCCATATTTCATATGGAGTCTTTCCATGATGTTTGTTGATGATTGATCTGTTTTGTGTATGGCATGCCGTGTGTTTTGCTTCAGCCCAAAATCTCTTTGGCAAGCATGCTTCGCAATCATTGTTCATTCGCTTCTTTGAGAGTTCTGTTTCTTCTTTCTGCTACACCATTTTGTTGTGGGGTTCCTACTGCAGATAATTGATGCATTACTCAATTTTCTTCACAATAGGTTCTGATAATTTCATTAAGAAATTCAGTGCCTCTATCTGATATGATCTTGATGATTTTCAGTTCTTTCTCATTTTGGAGTCTTCTTAACAAATCGGCAAATTTTTTGAGTGTCTCTTTCTTCTTGTTCATGAAGATGGTCCAGTGTATTTTGAGTAGTCATCCACCACAACTAGGGTGTATTTCTTACCACTTACACTTACTGGTGTGGCTGGTCCAAACAGGTCCATATGCAATGTATGTAGAATTCTTGTTGTTGATTGATAGGGTTTTGACTTGAAGGAACTTTTGATTTGTTTCCACTTTCGACATGCATCACATAGACTTTCTCTCTTGAATGTGATCTCAGCGGGCCTTCAACTAACTTGTTCTTTGATAATTTGTTGATGGTCTTGAAATTTAGGTGGTTTAGTCTTCTATGCCGATCCAAATAGTTGATTGTTTGTTTTTGACAAACAAACATGTTTCTCGCTTTGGTCATTTTCCAATCCACCACATACATGTTATCTTTTCTTCTTCCTGCAAGTAGAATCGTGTTGGTTTGGCTGTGAATGACTTTGCATCCTTCCTTGTTGAAGTGCACATTGTAGCCTTTGTCACAAAATTGACTGATGCTCATCAGATTGAAATTAAGTCCCTTGACATATGCCACATTTTGAATTTTCAAATTGTTCTTGAGCATTGTGCCTTCCCCCTTAATCTTGCCAGGGTTTTCTTTGCCTTCAAATGTGACTTTGGGTCCATCAAAAGCTTTAAAGTCAGTGATACATCTCTTGTTTCCTGTCATGTGTCTGGAACATCCACTGTCTATGTACAAGACATCCTACAAAATAAATTAATTAAGTTTAGGTACCCAACACTGTTTGTGTCCATACCTGTTAGCAGTCATGCCTCCTAATCCAAGTGTATATCCAAATGATCTTCTTTTTGGATAGTTAAAGTCATCAACTTCATATATATAAGGCATGGCAGAATAGCTTCTAGTATTTCTACTGAATTTATTCTGATACTTTTCTCAACTTTTTGGTGCATTTGCATCCTTCTTCACTTTCCCATATGCAGTGGGAAACCTGACTTGCTTCATGTGTCTAGGAACATACCTAGTTTGATTTTTCTTAAACACATGATGCATATTATGGAATGGTTTCTTATTGTATTTTAGAGGTGCAACATTCCAATCATCCTCTGAAGGATAAAGTCTTCCTTTACCTTTCAGAAAGTCCTTGTTTTTGGTTGACTTGATTGATGATTTAGTCTGCTGTTTTATGGACGCTCGTCTAAGTGACTAAAAACAGAACATGATTGAAAATTTTCCAGCGGACGGGCGTCCAAGATCCCAGACGCCCGTTTGGTAGCGGGAAAACTAGAACAAAAACAGAAAATTTGCAGAAAAGAAAAGGTGTTAAGGAAAAACAGAGAGATAACAGAGGTAGAAAGAAACAAAACGAAAGAGAGAAAATCTAATCACAAGAGAACTAAAGAAAACCTTAAACCCTAACTAAAAACCCTTAGTAAACTAAACCTAAAAACCTAAAATTCCAACTAAAAACCTAACTAAAACAGGGATTTAAAACACAGAAAATAGAAAAACGAAAAACAAAAACTAGGCAACCGTTCGGTTCCCCGGCAACGGCGCCAAAAACTTTTCACGGATTTTATCTAACAAAACAAACAAGTAATAAAATTTATAAATCCGGTATTCCCCAAGTGTAGGGATCGTAGCATAGCGATTAATACCGGAGTCGATCTCAGGGAATCGAGGTTGTTTAATCTAGTTCTTATTAATTCTTCTAAAATTGTCACTACTATTTATTACTAAACCTAAACTAAAGCGGAAAATAAATCGACAGAGGATTGTCACCCAAAGCCGTGAAGGAAAGTTACTGAACTTAACTAATGAAAATAAAATCTATTCTAAAACGAAAATAAAATTCTAACTAAGCAACGAAGAACAAGGCACAAAGGTTTTCAATTAATTCAACGACGAACAAGCTATGATCCACCTATCTCACAACTCAATTTCTACCCTACATCGTTTAGTGAAGATTTAATAAAGATGTGGTTCACCTATCAAAGGTATGAATTCCTACTCTAAGTAAATAATTCGCCTATTAATCTCTCATCTCTCGATCTTAAAGATTAACGCTTCCATAACAAAGGTGTAAGATTTCAATCTAGCAACCTAGAAATTTAACCTAGCAACTCTCGTTATTTTTATAGGTTAAAAATCTAATCTTTACTACAGATGATCTAGGTCTAACAATGATTCTCATCAAACGTTAAACATCAATAAGCAACAATCCATCGATATAATTGTGTAATCAATGTAAAAGCATAATAAAGATACAAACTTTATTTAAAACTCACAAAACATCCAAGATTCAAATCAAAACGCTGCACGATCGGTTTCACATGCTTGTTCAGACTTGCTCACCATCTCCAGGATCGAACAAACAAAATAAATATAAAAAATAAAAATATGGCTCGGTCGACCGAAAGCAGAGCACTCGGTCGACCGAGTGGTCGGCTTCTCGGTTTCGTCTTTGTGTTCGCCTCCGTAAGTTCTCGCGTTGTTCGTCGAATGCCTGCTCCTTTTATACTTGTTCTAGCTGACTTAGGGTAATTATTAGAAAAGCTAAACCCTAACAAATAAAAATAAAGATAATTCCAAGTCTATCCCTTCGATCTTCCGAACGCAAATCGATTGGTTGGGCGCTGCTCACTTTAAGTGAATTTCTTCTAGTCGAGCCGAGTGGACAAGACGCCCGTCCCATGCATTTTTGAACGCTCGTCCAGGTAAAATTTCTCTTCTCTGAATTGATTTGCTTCTTCTTCCTTCCATTTAATCTTCAATTAAACATCGTTTTAACTCCTTCCATGCCGTATAAATGTACCTACAAGGTGATAGAAACATGCAAAATGTAGAACCATATATATTGATAGAAAAATACTCATAAAATCACGTAAATAGCTCGATTTTGCATTTTAATATCTTCCACACCCATTCTTTCAATATTTCATTTAAACACTTAATTTTCTATAAAAATTAGTAAAACACGAAGGAAATTGTTACGAAATAAAGTCTTGTAAACCGTAAAAATCACCGTTAACAACTCCCCCACACTTAGCTTTTGCTCGTCCCGAGCAAAACAAAACAAGAAAACCATGGACTTACTTGAACATTGAACCACATAAAATCAAATCACGACCGGTCGACTAGCATTAAAAACATACATCCCATGCAGTAAACGATTACTCGAATATGTAGTGTGTGCAAAGCCTTCTTCAACTTCCACCGATTCCACACTTGACAATTAAAATCAAGCTAACCAACCAATACCCATTAAAGACATATAATGAATCACCCTGACTATACATACGCCCTACAAAACTACTCACGTCATGACTAGAGTAATACATGTGTTTTCGAAATCTTTTCAATGCACTCCAGAGGATATTCCCTACAACATATACGTTGGCCTATACTGGGGATAAGGTAGGCGATAACTAAGTCTTTCACTTATTCATACCACTTTCCTTATGTAAGTTGATTTAATTTATCCTTCACATTTAAAACACACATCAGAATGAGCTCTTGCCCGTCATAGCAGAATAGGACATTCGTGATATACCCTACCTTACTCAAATCATAAGGCGGCTTCTTCTGACTGTCGTGAGCTTTTGGTCATCATAGTGGTATAGGACATTCGTGATACGCCCTACCTCACTCCAATCATCGACCAGCTTTCGACACACACAACTTATTCATCATATTTGTTTTTGAACATACTTTTTAAAGAACAATAGTTACGTTTCACTTATCACATTCAGGCTTCGGTATATTCACGATACTTCCTACTTCAATTCCAACTACACACATATTACAATTTCCATGACATTAGCACTAAGCAGATGGTCTGATAACCAGAATCAAACATCATCGGTTTAAATGGGTACAGTTTCCAAAGTTCAGCTCGTCATCGAAGAGGCTTACGTGAAAAGAATTCGAGTAAAGGCTTATCTAACAAAGGTCTATGCAAGAATACTAGTCAACTCAGCACAAGTATGGGAATATAGCAAGTAAGTAAACCAAAAGAAATCATGCTCGGGACGGATTTTTTTTTGTTGAATTTTTGAAGAATGGTGGTAAGCATAATAAATTAAGCACATTGTAGGTACAACCAATCCCTCCCCCACACTTAAATAACAACATGTCCTCATGTTGTGCGAATAAAAGAAAAGATAAAGTACTTAGCCGATTGTAGTTCGAAGGTGCAAGTCCGGAAGTGGTCATGAGTCGATCCAAATGCTTGAAGAAATCGATGATCGTGGACCATCCACCGGAAAACTGATATCGCCTGCGAAGCTCACAAGTGCTATAGCAAATATCCCGCATACATGAAAAACAACACAAAACGTACTTCTCGGGATGGGGAATATAACATATTGCGCAGAAAAGTTTGATATAAGCACAGGATATAATTGCTCGAGATGGAAAAATCACCACACGAGAAAACACAGGGCATCTAAGCATCAAATATAACCACGAGAGGTTTACAAAACAAATATGGTCCAACATGTGCATACTGAAATACCAAACTCCAACCGAAAGTGCAAATGCGTTAAGGCTTACAAGATTCATCAAAAGTAATAGCAACGGAAAACCGACGATAGCTTTCAACTAAAGTCCGATGAATAAAAAAAATGACAGTAGCTTCCGCTCATGCAAGTTACCTAGCCACAGAAACCGACTCCAAAACCCTAGACGACACAAGACAAAACTAGCCCCCCCTTATTCAACAAAAAACAAAATAATCCAAAATAATAAAAAAATTATTCTTATTATTGGGTTGCCTCCCAACAAGCGCCTTTCTTTAGTGTCTTTGGCTAGACACACGTACTAGTCACCTGGATCAGGCCACTTAATCTTCCTTCCGGCCACTACTTCTGTAAGCTCGTCATTAGTGTGGCTACAGAAACAACATCTCACACATGGGGTCAGGCTCTTTACCGCTTTCCAAACATTCTTAATTTTCCCATTGTAGACTTCCTCTTCTTCAATCTCCTCTTTAACTGTGCCTCCCGCTTAAACTCTTCCATATCCCAACTACCACCCGAACTTCCTCTCTTTGGACCACTACCGTCATTCTCGTAAAACAAATCGGGAGAAAATCGGGTCAAACTCATTGACTTCGTGAGTACCACACCCGAGGATGTCGAGGAAGTGAACAATCAAAGGCTTCTCTTTGGGTTGACCGATATAATGCTTACACCTTTGACCATTCACCCCCGAACGGCCGGGTCACCATGACCTCTTAGTTCTAAAACACCTCAGAATGATTTGGAGAATTTCAAAGGGACCGACCATCGTGTCCTCGACTTACCAGGGAACATAACAACCTGGAATTGTACAATAAAACTTGTTCCCTACTTGAAATTCTCGCTTGATTTTGGCATCGTGAAGGAGTTTTGTCTTTTCCTTATCGATCCTGGCGCTTTCGAGGCCTGGAGTCTCGACTCGTCCAACTCATGCAATCATTGCAATCGATGTTTTCCACAAGATTGGGAATCGAAGTTTAAAAACTTAATGGCCCAATACGCTCTATGCTCTAATTCGATTGGCAAGTGGCATGATTTTCCATACACCATCTGATAGGGTGATGTGCCCATGGGGGTCTTATAGACAGTTCGATACGCCCATAGTACATCATCCAGTTTGAGACTCCAGTCCTTTCTATGACTGTTAACTGTTTTCTCCAGGATCTTCTTTAAACTTTGGTTGCTCCTTTCAACCTGACCACTAGTCATCGGGTGATATGGTGTTCCAGTCTTGTGACGAACACCATACTTTTCAAGGACTTTCTCTTGGGGTCGGTTGCAGAAGTGCGTCCCTTCATCACTGATCAAGGCACGTGGACATCCAAACCTCACGAAGATGTTTTTCTTTAGAAATTTCATGACTGTCTTATGATCATTGTGAGGAGTGGCTTGAGCCTCCACCCATTTTGACACGTAATCCACGCAGACTAAGATGTATTTGTTACCACAGGATGATGGGAATGGTCCCATAAAATCGATACTCCATACATCAAAGACCTCGCATTCTAGGATGGGTTTCAAGGGCATGTCAAAACGCCTTGTCAGAGTACCGGTTCTTTGGCACCTATCACAAGCTTTACAGAAAGCTTCTGTGTCCTTAAAGATCGTAGGCCAATAGAAACCGGATTGGAAGATCTTAGCAACGGTTTTCCACGGACCAAAGTGACCTCCAGTGGGTCCACTGTGGCACTGCTAAATAATATCGCGCTGCTCAGATTCTGGAACACATCTTCTAAGCAGACCATCTTTACAGATCCTAAAAAGATAAGGTTCATCCCAAACGAAAGATTTCAAATCATAGAAGAACTTTTTCTTCTCCTGATAGGACATTTCCGGATCGAGATAACGGGCATGAAGGTAATTGACAATGGAAGAATACCATGGAACATCAGGAGGACAACCGTCGATAAGCATAATGTTCTCTAGAGGAAAGTAAAGATCTATATCATCTGGATCATCCTTTTCCTCACTTAACATTCTTGAAACGTGATCAGCCACTACGTTCTCACTACCCTTTTTGTCTTTAATTTGGACATCAAACTCTTGTAGGGTCAGTATCCAACGTAGTAGGCGCGGTTTAGCCTCTTTCTTAGTCATCAGATAACGCAAAGCAGCGTGGTCAGTCCACACAATCACTTGAGCTCCTAACAAGTAACTACAAAACTTGTCCATAGCAAAAACTACGGCCAATAATTCCTTTTCAGTAGTAGTATAGTTAACTTGAGAAGGATTCAAAGTGTGACTGGCGTAATAGATAGGCTGGAATTTCCCGTTAAGCCTTTGTCCTAAGACTGCACCAACAGTGTAGTTTGACGCGTCGCACATAAGCTCAAAAGGTAAGTTCCAGTCAAGCGATATAAGAATTGGAGCATATATTAAACGATTTTTGAGCTCCTCAAACGCTTGCTTGCAGCTCTCATCAAAATTGAACTCAACGTCCTACTTAAGTAAAGTAGACAGGGGCTTGGCAATCTTGGAGAAATCTTGAATGAATCTTCTGTAGAAACCTACATGTCCAAGAAAACCTCTCACTTCACGCACATTCTTGGGATAGCTCATCTTCTCGATAGCTTCTACTTTTGCCCTGTCAACTTCTATACCTTTGGCAGATATTTTGTGGCCAAGAACTATGCCCTCATCTACCATGAAATGACATTTTTCCCAATTGAGTACTAAGTTCTTTTCCACACATCTGGACAACACTTGATCAAGATTGTCAAGGCAATCATCAAAAGACTGGCCAAAAACTGAAAAATCGTCCATAAAGATCTCCATACACTTCTCTGCCACTTTCGTCAAAGATGGCCGCATACATCTCTCAAATGTAGCCGAGCATTGCAGAGACCAAATGGCATTCGCTGTAGGCGAATGTACCATAAGCGGCGGTGAAAGTGGTTTTCTCTTAGTCACCGGATCAATGGGTATCTGGAAATATCCCGAATAACCATCTAGAAAGCGAGAATCGAATGCGTGCCCCGCCGCTCGCCAAGCATCCGGTCAATGAATGGAAGGGGAAGTGATCCTTCATGGTTACCTCATTGAGCTTTCTATAATCGATCAGCACTCTGTAACCCGATAACAAGTCTCAATGTTATTTCCTCTCCTTCTCATTCTTCTCAATCGTAATTCCTCCTTTCTTGGGAACTACTTGAGTTGGGGAAACCCATTCACTATCAGCGATGGCATAAATGATTCCCATGTCCAGAAGCTTAATGATTTCCTTTTTAACGACTTCTTGTATATGAGGGTTGAGCCTCCTCTGGGGCTGTCTAACACATTTAGCACCCTCATTAGTCTTGATTTTATGCATACAGATGTCCATAGATATCCCTCTGATATCTCCTACTTGCCATCCAAAGGCTTTCTTATTCTTTTTTAAGACGTTGATCAATTTCATCTCTTCTATACGAGACAGCTTGGCGGATATGATTAACGGAAGCTTGTCGCCTTCTCTTAAAAACACATACTTTAGATGTTTGGGCAACGGCTTCAGAACCAAATCAGCAGGGGGGTCTTCCAAACTTGACTTAAGATCTCCACCTTTCAACTCAACATCACTAAGCTTACTCAGTGGTCCCACCGCCTTGAATTCTCCTCTCAATAGTTCTTCCTCAAAATCAGCTGCTAATTGATCTAGATTGACCATACCATGAGTATTTAGATTATCAACGAATCGCTCATATTCAGCTTCTACAGCCATGACTTGCTGATCCATATAATCGGTGAAATCATCTGTCATATAATCAATGGAAAAGCCGGTTGGAGGGCCAGAGGGTACTTGAATGGACTTTAAGACGTTGTAACTCACCTCTTGATCACCAACTCGGATAGTCACTTGCCACCATCACAATCGATGAGGGCTCTCGCTGTAGATAAGAAAGGTCTTCCAAGAATCGGGGGGCGTTTTCATCTTTCTCCATATCTAAAACATACCAATCGACCGAAAGGTAAACCTATCAATCAACCAAAACGCCTTTCGGGATCCCTGAAGCTTTCTTAGAGGATCTATCAGTGAATTGTAAACTCATAGTAGTGGGTTCTGAAGGCTTTGTAAACCGAGCTGTTTGCATACAGACATTGGCATAAGACTTATAGAGGCACCTAGATCACACAAAGAATTAGGGAAGACTAGACCTCCCATTAATACTGTGAGTACGAACTTGCCAGGGTCACCTCTTTTAATTGGTAAGTCTTCATAATTAATCATGGAGCAATCCTCACCAATTTGTCTTTCCATGCCTGCTAACTTCTTTTTCGAAGACACAACATCCTTGATGAATTTCGTATACTTAGGCATCTCGACCAAGACTTCGGATAATGGAAGATTTACCTGAGTGTTTTTCAAAAGGTTCAGCACCTTTCCGTACTTTTTGTCCTCAGTCAAGGAAATGTTGCTCTTCCTCGGTGAAAATGGAAGCTTCTTAAGGTCACTCTCGAAAAGACTTTCTTTGAGGATGCACTTACGACTTTGTCTTCCAGATCTTTCCATCGAACGACTTTTTTCAGATTTCTTTGTAGTCGTGGATCACCCTCGACTTTCGCTGAGCTTTTTCATCCTCGAGGATCACCACTTGAGGATTCCCAACTCTTTCACCTCTCGGGATCACCACCCGAGTCTTTTCTTCTGAGAGGGGAGTATAGGTGCTCGGCTTCCCTCCCGCCTAACTGATGGCGAGAGGGGTTAGTGGTTTCCTGGTGGGAAGGACCACTAACTTGAGTACCGCTTCTTAGATTCATCGCACTGGCCTCCTCTTTACCATATTTCATTGTTTGTACGAGGTCGATTACATTGGTCGTTGCTTATATCGGCTTGAGCAACATGACCGCCTTTGGATTCTTTTTCGAAGAAACTGGGTAGATGCCCTGGGGTCTTGAAGCTAATCGCTTCGACCAGGTGCCTGTATTTGCCTCTCAAGGTTCTTATTTGTACTCATAAGGAGCTGAATATTTTTGTTTTGCTCCTCTCTGAATGAGTTCCATTCAGCCTTGAGGTCTCCTGAGCTTGAAGGGCCTTGGGAGTTTGGAAAAGTTTGAGAGTATTGCTGGCTGGGCCAATTTTGAAAATTAGAATTGGAATTAGAAGGCCAATTCTGGTTGAACCTTTGAGTAGGATTGGAAAAATTCGAGCTTTGGTTCTGAGCAAAACCGGGGTTCCTATTGAAACTTTGATTCGTATTGAAATTCGAATTAGAATTGGAACCAGAAGATTGATTAAACCCATGGTTTTGGAAATTTTGTTGGCCAGAAACTTGATTAGACCTTTGGTTGTTCTGGCCATAGAACACATTAACTTCAGCATTCTGTCCGTTCATAGGACAGAATTTAGATGTGTGCCCCATATTGTCACAGTTCTGACATGTGACTTGATTGTACTGTCCATAATCATGAACAGCATTCACTTGATAAGGAGCAAGGGGATTAAATTGACACTGGTCATTCATATGGCGGTCGACAAAGATTTGGCAAGCGATGCAACACGAGGTTCGTGGAAAAGAGGAAGTTTGATTTATCGGATTTGAAATTTGAGGTGCTGCCATCTGCTTCTGCAACATGGCGACCAAAATTTGCATGTTTACCTCCTCAACCTTAAGAGGAGGGGGTGCTTGAATAGCTTGATAGGATGGAGCATAGTTATTTTTAGCAATGTCCTCGAACAATGCCCATCCCTCTTCAGGTGTTTTCTTCAAAAACGCCCCACCAGATGAACTATTGACCATGCCTTTTGTAAGCTCGGTCAATCCACTAAAGAATGTGTTGACTTGCCTTTGCAGTGGCAAGCCGTGGTGGGGGCACTTTCGTGAGAGATTTAAATCTTTTCCAGCAATCGAAGAAAGATTCATTCTCTTTTTGGTAGAAAGTGAAAATCTCGTTCAAACACTGGGCTGTTTTCGAAGGTGGAAAGTATTGACTCAAGAACTCCTTTTCGAGTTCAGCCCACGTGGTGATTGATTCAGAGGGAAGAGAAGTATACCACTCCTTCGCTTCTCCCTTGAGAGAAAATGGAAAAAGTTTCAGCTTGATTGCATCCTCACTCACTCCTTGGATGCGTGTAGTGCCGCATATCTCTAAGAATGTATGTAAGTGGGTCTGCGGATTCTCTGATTGATAGCCATGAAAAATTGATGCATGCTGCATCATCCGGATAAGTCCCGCTTGAGTTCGAAAGTTTGTGCGAAGAATGGTGGTAAGACGATAGCCGGGTTGACAGTTACTGCACCAGGCATGGCGTAGTCTGCCAATGTTCGTCTATCCTCGGCGGCCATTATTACGAGATCTTCGATTTCCTTTGTTAGGTTTTGCTCAATTTCTTGATCGGTTGAACTTCCTTCGCCAGATGGATCGGAAAAACGAAGTCTTCGCCTGTTGGGTCGGACTATGGTCCGCTCGAGGTCAGGTGAAAAGAGTAGCGGTCCTTTCTGACTTCGAGTTTGCATAAACTGAAACCCAACTTAAGATGTTGAACCTAAAAACTAAAGAAAATTTAAAAGCCTAGACTAAAAATTAAACTCTAAGAAAAGAAAAGAAAAGAAAGGAAAGGAATTAGGATTATTTAAGGAAAAAGATGAAACAGACGGGCGTCCAAAGGTTTGGGCGGGCGTCCGCCTTTTTCAGACCGACGGGCGTCGAGATGCCCAAACGCTCTTCCGTCGTCGAGGAAACTTGAACGGGCGTCCAAATTTTATGGACGCTCGTCTAAGTGACTGAAAACAGAACAGGATTGAAAATTTTCCAGCAGACGGGCGTCCAAGATCCCAGACGCCCGTTTGGTAGCGGGAAAACTAGAACAAAAACAGAAAATTTGCAGAAAAGAAAAGGTGTTAAGGAAAAACAGAGAGATAACAGAGGTAGAAAGAAACAAAACGAAAGAGAGAAAATCTAATCACAAGAGAACTAAAGAAAACCTTAAACCCTAACTAAAAACCCTTAGTAAACTAAACCTAAAAACCTAAAATTCCAACTAAAAACCTAACTAAAACAGGGATTTAAAACACAGAAAATAGAAAAACAAAAAACAAAAACTAGGCAACCGTTCGGTTCCCCGGCAACGGCGCCAAAAACTTGTCACGGATTTTATCTAACAAAACAAACAAGTAATAAAATTTATAAATGGTATTCCCAAGTGTAGGGATCGTAGCATAGCGATTAATACCGAGTCGATCTCGAGGAATCGAGGTTGTTTAATCTAGTTCTTATTAATTCTTCTAAAATTGTCACTACTATTTATTACTAAACCTAAACTAAAGCGGAAAATAAAGCCGACAGAGGATTGTCATCCCAAAGCCGTAAAGGAAAGTTACGAACTTAACTAATGAAAATAAAATCTATTCTAAAACGAAAATAAAATTCTAACTAAGCAACGAAGAACAAGGCACAAAGGTTTTCAATTAATTCAACGACGAACAAGCTATGATCCACCTATCTCACAACTCTGAATTTCTACCCTACATCGTTTAGTGAAGATTTAATAAAGATGTGGTTCACCTATCAAAGGTATGAATTCCTACTCTCGTAGATAATTCGCCTATTAATCTCTCATCTCTCGATCTTAAAGATTAACGCTTCCATAAAAAAGGTGTAAGATTTCTCAATCTAGCAACCTAGAAATTTAACCTAGCAACTCTCGTTATTTATAGGTTAAAAATCTAATCTTTACTACAGTGATCTAGGTCTAACAACGATTCTCATCAAACGTTAAACATCAATAAGCAACAATCCATCGATATAATTGTGTAATCAATGTAAAAGCATAATAAAGATACAAACTTTATTTAAAACTCACAAAACATCCAAGATTCAAATCAAAACGCCGCACGATCGGTTTCACATGCTTGTTCAGACTTGCTCACTCATCTCCGGATCGAACAAACAAAATAAATATAAAAAAATAAAAATATGGCTCGGTCGACCGAGCGGAGAGCACTCGATCGACCGAGTGGTCGGCTTCTCGGTTTCGTGGCTGTGTTTCGTCTCGGTAAGTTCTGCGTTGTTACGTCCGAATGCCTGCTCCTTTTATACTTGTTCTAGCCGACTTAGGGTAATTATTAGAAAAGCTAAAACCTAACAAATAAAAATAAAGATAATTCCATGTCTATCCCTTCCGATCTTCTCAACGCAAATCGATTGGTTGGGCGCTCGTTCACTTTAAGTGAATTTCTTGAGTCGAGCCGAAATGACAAGACGCCCGTCCCATGCATTTTTGAACGCCGTCTGTAAAAATCTCTCTTCCCTGAATTGATTTGCTTCTTCTTCCTTCCATTTAATCTTCAATTAAACATCGTTTTAACTCCTACCATGCCGTATAAATGTACTACAAGGTGATAGAAACATGCAAAATGTAGAACCATATATATTGATAGAAAAATACTCATAAAATCACGTAAATAGCTCGATTTTGCATTTTAATATCTTCCACACCCATTCTTTCAATATTTCATTTAAACACTTAATTTTCTATAAAAATTAGTAAAACACGAAGGAAATTGTTACGAAATAAAGTCATATAAACCGTAAAAATCACCGTTAACATAGATGTTATCTCAGTTTCATCTGATTCTTTGGCCATTAGACATAGGCTTGTTTTCTCAATGTCTGAGCTATCACCTTCATTTCATCTAATTCTTTGGTCATGAGGCATAGACATGCTTTTTCATTGTCTGAGCTGTCTTCTTCATCACTGTTATCTGAGTTATTATCAGATGATTCTTTATTCTTTTCACTGCTAGATTCGGCCTTGAGTGCTTTCTTGCCTTTTCTCTTTTCAGATGCTTTGTATTCCTTTTTTTCATCATCTTTATCATTTTCTTCAGGACAATCAGCCTTGAAGTGACCTTTCCTGTTGCAGTTGAAGCATCTGTATTCATCATCTTTCCTCTTCATGTCTTTGTTTGAGCTTGACCTCTTGTTTGATGATGAGTTTCCTTTGAATGGCTTCCTTTTGCTGAACCTATCAAAGCGTTTAACTAATAAAGCTACTTGTTCTTTAAGTTCATGTGTCTCTTTGCTGATACAATCGGCAAAGTTACTTTGCTGGGGTGCTATCAGTGCAGTGACTTTTTGTGTCTCTGTCGGAGCACCATCTTCACCGTTCAGTTCGAATTCATGAGCTTTAAGTTGGGACATCAGTGTCAGAGTGTCAGTGTTTGCAAGGTCTGTGGTTCCTCTGATTACTGATGTTATGATCTTCCATCTTTCAGGTAAGTCTCTCAAGATCTTTAAGCATACTTCTTTCTGGGGATATGTGTGTCCAAGCTGTTGTAGTTCACTGATGATGCTTGAGAATCTGTTGTCCATTTGATCAATGATTTCACCAGCCTTCATTTTGAAATTTTCAAATTTCTGTTTTGCAACAGATAATTTGTTTTCTTTAACTGCTTCAGATCCTTCATTTATCAATTCTAGAGTGTCCCACATCTCCTTTGCTGTTTTGCAATCTTTGATTCTCATGAACATGTTGCTATCTAGAGTCTTCAAAATCATATCTTTTGCAACAAAATCTAGATTTTCTCTTCTCTTGTCATCCTTGGTCCAATCTTTCTTGGGTTTGTCTATTTCCTTCCCTTGATCTGCTCCTGTGGATACCACAGTCATGATCATGATTGGTCCATCATTGATTACGTCCAAGATCTCCTCATGAGTTCTTTCAAGATGAGACAGCATTCTTATTTTATATTCATCAAAATTATTAACATTGAAAACAGGTACTTTTGACATAAAGTTTGAGGAATCCATAAGCACAAATAATAGATCTATATGTGAATGATTAGAAAACTCAGATTTGAAAACTACTTTGAAAATATGTGATCTCCTTGTTACCATAAATTAGATCTGAACAGGTTCTGATACTAGGAACACTGCTCTGCTACCAAATGTTGGTCCCAGAGAAGGGTAAAACTATAGTCAGAGGGGGGGTGAATGACTATAGTGAAGTTTCAAAAAATTTTCTTGTGTTTAAAAGCTTTTGGGCAGTGGATAAGTCCCTTCTTACTATTTTGTTTCAAAGCAGTTTAAACAATCACAGATATAGATTTTAATCTAGGCAATATAAATAAATGCAATAAGGTAAATTGCAGAAAGTAAATTGACACAAGGCTTATAGTGGTTCAGGGTGGTGTAATCCCCTAATCCACTCTTCTCCTGTGATGATTGGAGGAATTCACTATTGTTTTCACAGATACAATAGTATGATTGTCCTTGACTTCCCAAGCTTCACAATCTACAATACTATCACTCCTTGACTGCAACAGCTTCAGTGATTTAGTCTCTTTCAATGCTCATTGAGATCAAATCCTTCAGCAGCTATTACAAACACAACTCATTCTCAGATGACTTCGATTCGATTTGCTTGATTTATTGTGAATGAGATTCACAAACTTGATTGATCAATCTCAGTGCTGAATATGAAATTGTAGTTCTGATGTCTGAGTTGATCTCGAGATAAATCCTTGTAAGTTCAGAGAGAAGGCTTTTCAAATTGACTGAGTATCTACTCGATTTTCTTTTTCTTGTCGTTTTTATCATGCACAATCAATGCCTTCTATTTATAGCATTGAATATCCTGGATTTGAAATTCCGTCCGTTGGCTATATTTATGAAGGGAATAATCCTTGATTTTATTCTTGATTCCCCCTTAATTATATTCTCCTTGATTTTAGTGATCGGATTTTTCTTCAAATGTATAGCAGAAAATCCGTCCTTGATTGATCCTCTATTGATTGTGCACTAAATGTATGATCCTCTGAATCTTCATCACATTTCAATTCTGTTCTGATAAGGATTACTTCGCCGTTCTCTGTACGGTTGAGTGAACCATCTGACTTTGCCGTTTAGATATTCCTTCACTGTTTTTGCCTTCTCTTTGCCGAAAGTCAGTTTACTCTGCCGATTCACTGTTTCCTTCATCACTTCAGTTTAATGAGAATCTTTGTACTTCACTGATCATTGATTTGGGTGAGATCAGTGTACACCATATTTGAACATTAAATTTCATCACTTGAAACATACTTAGACTTATCCAAGGTCATCACAGACTTCCTTGGTTATAAGTCAAACCTTTAAGTCTTCACTGCTTCTCTGCTGGTGCTTGGATGGCTTCACTCTACCGAATGTCTATTTTACTTTGCCGTCCTACCAACTAGTACAATACTTGTCTGACTTAACTTATACAATATGTCAGACTCTAAGTAAAGACTTATACAGAGAATTCTAACTTATTTCAGGCTTGCTATAACAGCTAGTATGGCCATCATCAAAACATAATAAAATGTTCCTAACACACCCTAAACGGACTTATGGAGTGACATACTCACGTAAGACACCCTTAATGGACTTATGGAGTGACATACTCACGTAAGACACCCTAAACTGACTTATTGAGTGACATACTCACGCAAGACACCCTAAACGGACTTATTGTTTGACATACTCACGTAAGACACCCTAAAAGGACTTATGGAGTGACATACTCACGTAAGACATCCTAAACGGACTTATGGTGTGACATACTCACGTAAGACACCCTAAACAGACTTATTGAGTGACATATATTGAGTGACATACTCACGTAAGACACCCTAAATGGACTTATGGAGTGACATACTCACGTAAGACACCCTAAACGGACTTATTGAGTGACATACTCACAGAAGACACCCTAAATGGACTTATGGTGTGACATACTCACGTAAGACACCCTAAACGGACTTATTGAGTGACATACTCACGTCACCCTAAACGGACTTATTGAGTGACATACTCACGTAAGACACCCTAAACGGACTTATGGTGTGACATACTCACGTAAGACACCCTAAACGGACTTATTGAGTGACATACTCATGTAAGACACCCTAAATGGACTTATTGTGTGACATACTCATGTAAGACACCCTAAATGGAATTATTGAGTGACATACTCACATAAGACTCCCTAAACGGACTTATTGTGTGACACGTCGGTTGTCCCTCTATCATTACTAGGGCTGTAAATGAACGTAAGTATTCGATACGGTTCGGTATATTCGGTCCGAAAAAGCTCGATTCGTGATCCGGTCCGATTTACGAACCCAAACCGAGCCTTAAAAATCGGATATTCGGCCGACGAGGCGAGCGGTATCGAAACGAGTTCGGCTCGATTAAAATATGATATTAATACTTTGGTTTATAATAATTTATAAATATCTAATACTTTGGTTTATTTTTATAAATAATTTATAATTTTTATATTTATTATTTTGGTTTATCCTTTATATAATTATCTTTGAAATTGAAAAGGAGGAAACGGGACTATACCTAATTGACTAATTCATTCATTCACTCATTCTTCAACTTCAAAATTCGTCGTTCTCGTTCTTCACTCTCGTTGCCCAGCCCATATCCATGGTGGCGGACTCACCTTTCTCCGGCCAAGAGACAAACTTTTTGCTCGATTGTCTTCTCCTCCTTCTCCTCGTTCTTTTGATATAATTTAATTGAAATTTCATCTTCTTCTCGACCTCTTTTGTTCTCCCACTTCTCCGATTTGTCCAAAGATCAATCACAGGCTCACGACCCTCCTTCTCCGGCCGGCTTCCTTCCCTCCACGGCTCCACTCCTCCGAGTCTTCGACCACCTTCGAGTCGACAGACAATAGCGACCAATGTGCGCGAAGATCAACAAAGAAAGGTGCAACAAAGCACCAACAAGGCAACAAATCATCTCCGTTCGTGATTACGATATCAAATTCATATCTCAATGTCTCAAAATCAGAATCCCCATTATCTCAAGGTCAAGTTTGTGTTTTTGTGTGTTTTTATACATTTTTTTATAGTTTATGATATATAAATTAAATTCGGTGTTTTGTAAATTGTAATTTTGGTTTGAGTTTAGAAAATGGTGATGCCAATGTTGCATTGAGTTTATTTTTTTTTATAAACACAAGTGAGTGAGTGACGAGTGAGTCGACGACCTGTGATTTTTAATTTATAAACAGTTGTGAATCGGTGTGTATCGTTGTTTTTATTATGTAAATTGTAGTTGTTAAACAGAGTATATAATCAAACACACAAAATACGATCTTTGTTGAGAGTGAGACAAAGGAGAGTAATGACTCAATCTATTGTTGATTCTTCGATGATGTTGAAATAATGGGGGCGAGGTTGAGGACGAGATTATGATTCGAGATGAATTTGATATTGAGGCAAGCGAGCAAGAGCAAGAGGGACTGAGTTTGAGGCGATAAATGAACTCAATGATGAAGGCAAACCAAGGTCTATTGTGTGGCGACATATGAAGGAAGTGATGATTAATGGTGTTAAAAGAACAAATGCATTCATTGCTCGGGGTTACTATCGGTTCAAAAGGTAAAACTACATCCCATCTCGATGAGGCATTTGAAATCGGCTTGTCCAGCTAGAAATAAAATATTTCCTAAGCCATTGATATTGAAAGAGAAAGATTCTTCCACCGTTCAATCTCAACTCCTTGGTATGATCAATTCTGAAGGTGCAAGTTCTATATCTACTTTTACATTTAATTTTGATAGAGTTAAAGAACTTGCAAAGACACATGATTTTAGCCCATGAGTATCCTTTTAGCATCGTAGAACATAAAGTGTTCAATGTGTTCTTGAAAGCATATACTCCTACTACAAACCAATCAATAGGTACACGGTTAGGAAAGAGTGCTTCAAAGTGTATGAAATTGAAAAGAAAAGCTTAAGAAGAGTTTAGCCAAGGTTAGCAAAGTTAGCCTAACTACTGATTGTTGGACTTCTGGGGTTCAAAAGATTAGGTACATGACAATAACTGTTCATTACATTGATAGGAATTGGAATTTGCAAAAGAGAGTACTCTCTTTTGTCAATGTACCTCCACCTCATACGGGAGTTGCATTGGCAAAAGAAGTACATAGGGTTTGCAATCTTTTGGGATTAGTGATAAAGTGCGTTACGTGACCGTAGAAATGCATCTGCGAATGATGTGTGCATATCTACTTTGAGAAACGATTATAATTCTCTTTCAAAACTTGTGTTGGATGGAAAACTTTTTCATGTTAGGTGTTGTGCACATATTATAAATCTGTTGGTTAAAGATGGTTTGAAAGAGATTGAAAAGGTTCTTGAATCGGTTAGAGATTTGAGTGAAGTACTTATTTGGTTCAGAAATCGACTTCGCTCATTCAATGAGCATAGAATGAATTTAAAGTTGAAACCAAATAAGTTAGTATTAGACAATAACACTAGATGGAATTCAACTTATGTTATGTTGTCTACGGCTTACAAGTACAAACAGTGTTTTAGTAAGTTTGGTGAAGATGATGATTCGTTTGCAAAGTATGTTCCTTCTGAAAACCAGTGGGAGGAGGTTAATGAAGTTTGTGAGTTTTTGGAGATTTTTCTGGATGTTACCAACCTTATTTCTGGGAGTAATTATCCAACTGTGAATTTGTTTCTTTTGGAGTTGTCTAGAATTAAAGAATTGATCAATGCTCAGTTAGACATCTCTTGTAAGAAACATATGCAAAGCATAGCTCTTAAAATGGCTGATAAGTATGATAAGTATTGGAATGAGTGTGATTTGTTGCTTTGTTTTGGTTCAATTTTGGATCCTAGATATAAGAAGGCAATGATCAAATTTGCTTATCAATCAATGTACCCTTCTAATCATAAGGACAAGATTAAAATTGTTATGGCCAAGTTTGATGAACTATTTATGCATTATGTTAAGATTTATGGTGATGAGAAAGAGATAGGATTAGAATCCTACAGTGCCAATTCCAAAACACCTCCTCTTCCACAATTGGTAAAAGAAAGTTTGATGAGTTTGTGATGACATTAGAATCAAAAGGAAATGAGAAATCGACCTTGATCTTTATTTTGAGGAAGGGTGCTTTCCAAATGTTAATAACTTTGATGCCCTTGCTTGGTGGAAAGGAAATGAGGAAAATACAAAGTGTTATCCAAAATGGCCATGGATATCTTGTCTATTCCAATTACAACTGTTGCATCAGAGTCTACCTTTAGTGCTGGTGGTAGGGTTGTTGATAAAAAAGAGCTTCTATGAGAAGGGATACAATTGAGGTTTTGCTTTGTGGTGGAGACTGGATAAAGGAAGCTCATGGAATTCGTTCATTGAAAGAGGTACTATACTAATTTAGTAATTTATATGATTTTTTCGTAATCTTAGTTATTAACTATTGATTGATATTGATGATGTTAGCATTAGTTACTAGTACTGCTTCTAACGGTTTCTTTGGTACTGTTTCCTTTGTTTTATTCATTATTTTAACGTATTGTGCAGTTGTGCTTGGTTTTAAGAATGTTTGTTGTTATTTTCAGGGAAATGAAGATCCAATTGAATTGGAACATGAAAACGAATATGAAATGAAAGATTCCATTGACAGTGGTAATTTACTTATATATTTATGTTAATTTACTTATCTATGTAATGTAACTAATGTTGCCTAACTTAGTAACTTATCTATGTCTGTAATAGAAATTATAGACTTTACAGTTGATGCTGCTGGCGGTGACTCTAAAAATGTAGAATGCATTCCATCTCAAGTTACATAATCATCAAAAATGTCACATTGAAGCAAAACAAGCTATCATATTCTCTTGTTGGGCGACCTTTCTGTTCACGGTTCGACCGTGGCAAACAGACACAAACCAACTCTAAGATTCGGAAGAAAAAGGCAAGGAGAACATGATTATGATTTATGAATACTGTAATATTGGACAATTGGGATTTGGGAGTATTGGACTATTTGCATTTTGGACTTATCATGTTTTGTAGTATTGGACAATTGAACATTTGGACTTGTGAATTATGATGTTTTGTTTTGTAATAGACTAATAGTATTCCCCATCTTTAATGTTTTTGTTATATGTTTACCCAACTTAAATGTTTTTGTAATATTGGACAATTTCTGCTGCTTTGCTAATTTAACATGCATTCGATTTTTTTTTCGGATCGAACTGTTCGGACCGTTCGGCTCGTCGGACCGAACCGTGCGAATAAAATTTTTTTAAAACTTGAGCCCGAGCCGAACCCTGAAAAATCGTGTTCGGTCGAGCCGAGCCGCCGAGCCGAGCCTTGAGGACCAAATTTTGAGCCGAGCGAACCTGGCCGGGGTTCGGTATTATCGGCTTCGTTCTGCACTTCTAACCATTACTCGTCTCAGAAAATGGTACTACTATCTACTCGCTTAAAACAAAATGAAATGAATGGAAATGAAGGGGGAATGGATGGTCCCCGGTCAACAATGGCCCCCTGCCACTGATTCTGTCATGTTTTGTCCTCTTTCTAAATTTTTTCACGCATTCTATGCATGCGATGGGACGGGATATTCTCTCTTTTATTTCCTTCTTGTTTATCACCCAGAGTAGTTTTTTTTCATGCAATCCTCTTTTGTTGTTTTTTCTTCCTTATATTCTTTATTATTATAATTTATAAAGTATGAAAATCCTATAATTACATTAATTCACACCGTTAATTACTATAATCTTTTTTCTTTCTTTTATATCAGACACAAATTAATTTTTTCATTCAACTCACATAAGAAATACAAATCATTTTATTTTTTATAAACTACATATGATTCAAGTCTGCTCATTTCCAAGTATGTTAAAATAACAACATACGATTCAAATTTACACAGGCTTAAACTAGTGTAACATATACAAACCAGAACCAACCCCAAAGAAAAAGCATATCAAACCAAATTGGACTAGGAGGACATTAGAACCAAAAGCAAACTCAGGCAATTTCCAAAGAACATAAATAATTCAGAGAAATATATTATACAATAAACATGAACATAAATATAAAAGTAGTAGTTTCAGGACATGAAAATAAATTATACAAACAGAAAATTTTAAACCAAATTAAAACCAAAGTTTCTGCAAACAAACAATAAAATTAAAATTAAACAAACAGACATAACAATAACAAAGTTTTTCAGAAATCACAGATAATGTGGCAGATGTGCAATCCTTTTCCCCGTCGTCTCGTTGCAAACCTGGACAACTTGATTGATCTTCCTCTTGTACGTCTGCATCGTCTCTTTCAGATTTGCCACCTCACAGTCTCTTGATTCAACCTCCTCAACCACCTTCAAGTTGATGTTCTCGGTTTCATGAAGAAGTTCCCATCTCTGTGCCATCATGTCTTGCTTTTTCTCCTCCAGTTGGTGCATAAATTCCTTCCTTAACCGCTTCATCTCTTCCTCTAGTTCTTGCTTGAATATGATTCGAATCTGTTGCCTTTCTTCCTCCAGCATTTTCATGAATTCGTTTCTTCCATTGCCATTTTTTTTCTTTGATGTGCTTCCTGATTTAGAGATATACAGTATTTATCTCAGCATCATCCTAGAATATATATAGCCTAGGTTAACCCTAGGTTAATTGTAGCGTTGCAAGCAATTAAATGGATGCGGCGTTTCACTTTTCAAAAACTGACTTTGTAGTTGAAACAATTCCAACGCTTAGTAAACCTTCGTGACTTTGGTAGTTGAAATGAATCAAAGTCTTGTATTCACATTTTCTAAATCAAATTCCACCTTTTATTTTAAAAAAACCAAAACAAATTCATTTTGAGAACCTTTCCTATAATAAGTAATCCTTCAATAATATCACAACGTACTCAATCAACTACCTTATTATATCGTGAGTATTTTAATGTTAAACCTTAACACTAATTAAGGAGTATGGTTTTATTTTATTCTATCGTGATTATTCTTTAATTATCTTAATATATCTATCAAAATCAAATTTTCTACCCAACTTTAACTTTGTGTCCAGTTATATTAATTAAGGAGTATGGTTTTATTTTATTCTATCGTGATTATTCTTTAATTATCATAATATATCTATCAAAATCAAATTTTCTACCCAACTTTAACTTTGTGTCCAATTATATGGTTTTGTTTTAAACTTGATTATAGGGTTTAAACTTGATAATCAGTTCCAAAATGAACCTAAGTAAGAAATGAAGTACAATTACATGCACAACCAGAAATGTAAATGTTGATGATATTAACCTTTGGCTATTATTCCATCATCCTGCCTTTTATCTGAATAACACACCTTAGCATTTATGCCAGAATTCTTTAAGGCAAGGATATCATCAACAAGCAGCCTGCTGTCATCATTCCTAGATCCACCGTTAATAGCCATTATAGCAGAGACATAGTCAGATTCCACAACAACCTGGGAGACACCATAGTCCTTAGCAATCCATAAAGCTTCTTTGATAGCCAACAATTCCCCTTGAAGGATGGAGTTTCTTCCCATAAATCCCACGAATCCTCTATACAATCTTCCATTACCGTCTATGAAGACCCCACCAATAGCCACCATGCCTCTACCATTCTCATCAATATCCATACAAGCTGCATAAGTGTTGACCTTAATCCAACCTCAAAGCAGGAGATTCCAAAGCAATCCAATGAGGCTCCTTCACAACAAGAATACATTAATTAGAACATCCAATAGCCATAACATCATTATACATGTGTTAAAATCAAATTTAAAGGAGGATTTTTTAATACTAAGAATGGACTTTAGGGAGATGAGTCCCTACATGCTGATGATACAAGAGTCTTCAGTTTGCAATTGCATGGTTGCTCTAAGTAAAGGCAGGTCCAGAGTAGCCCAAATCTATCAAGTTACAATTGCTGACATTGAAGTAGAAGTTTTCAATCCTACAAAGATTATTCTCAGAGATGACAACATGAATTCTATTTGGGCGGGCTTCAATACTGATTAATATCGAGCAAATCTGAATTCCAAATGATACAAATACCTCCAGATCTTCCAATAGGAGGAGGATCTTCATATGGAACTCAGTAAAACCAATCTTAGCAATGACTTTAAAGGCTTTCTTCGCCTGGACGGTTTCAAGAAGGACTGCCTCATCAGGTTTCTGTTTCAAAAGAAACTCTTTGATGTGCCTCCTAAATTCTTTGGAGCCAGAACCTCTGCAATTCCAAATGAGGATCTTAATGATACCAGTGTAAGGAGAGGGGATGTTCTCAAAAGAAGAAAAATTACTATGAATCGTTGCTTCTCGAATTCCAACTTAGGATCCTTCAATCCTACCGATGATAGACTCATATTCCACATCCCGAATCATCTCCTTCCAGATCCTATGGCTATTATGCGATCCCTTCACCTCAGTGCACATATTCAACCATCACACAAGACTCCACCTCCCCTAGTAGATGTATATTTGAGTTTAGTTTGGTCCTGTGCCATAAAATTCTTGCAATTCTCTTCAATATGGGCTTGGTATTGTTGTTTTGTTTAAGGTTTACAAGTGACTTGTCTCCACTCTTTAGATTGAAAAATGTTATATACGAGCCTTTTTTTTTAAATGATTCACACTAGCTATTTTAAGAGGCATTTTTTAAGAGGCTTGGTAGCACATGGTCATTTTAGGAATTTAAGCCATGACTGGAAAATCAATGACCTAGAAAAGCCAAAAAGATTCCTAGGGTCATTTTACAAGTTTACTTTAAGCAATGTCTGTGAAATTGTACCATTATTGGTACAACAATATTCTTTTATTAATTGTACTTTTCATTTGCAGACCCCCTTCTTTTATTGTACTTTTTATTAATTGCAGAAACATAAAGATTCTTCTTCTTTATTCATCCAAATCCCCTCCTTTCTTATTCTATTATTTTATTAATTGCAAACGTTAATACCCTAATTTATTTGCATGCATGCAACAACTGATGTATAAGAAAATACATCCATACGTTTCAAAAAACATAAGAAACTACGTCCATGATATCATTCAAACAAACAATAAAACACTTAAAAATATAATATTATAAATGATTTCATAAGAAAAAGTTATTACATAAACTATAATCTTAACTACGTACATAATATCATTCAAACAAGCAATCAAAACGGATTGATAATATTATAAATAATTTCAAGTTCATAACAAAATTTTACAATATAATATTATTAAAGAAAATACAAATTTGTAGAAAAAGTGGGGTTTGGATGGGGGTGGGATTTGATCACATGCTATGGTCCGAGGACTCTATAACAAGCTCTCTTATTGGGAGAGTTTGTGGTCGAACCCCAACTCCAATTGGGGCCAAAGAAACATTATCGTTCCCGGCCATGGCATCATGCGATAGTGCCGCGAATGCGATGCACATCACACTTTACCAATTTTATAAGCATCATTGCACGATCGTATTAGATCGTTGATTTTCTTTTTGACTATTTTGATGTTGTCATTGATATACGCCACTTCAATATATACATGGAATCCGACTCCTGTATCATCCATATTTTCAGTTGATCAATTTCATAATGGCATTCATGTCTTCGCGCGTCCAATTTTCTTTCCAATTCTTCAACCTGGTTTCTTAAATCTGCGATCTCCTTAGTATGCTTATCCATTTTCTTCTTCCTTTTACTTTTTTATTTGTAATAAATATGAATTGTACACACAATGGTTATACTACTATTTATAGGCCCAATTTATCTTTTTTTAAAGGTGGTGGCGTCTCTTCAATTTACCCTACCATGAGACCCTTCAGATTCGTATATGTATCTTTTCGATTTACACTACCATGAGACCCTTCACATTCGTATCTGTATCTCTTCGATTTACACTACCATGAGACCCTTCACATTCGTATCTCATCGATATACTACTATTTATAGGCCCATTTTATCATTTTTAATAGTTTAATTCCAGTTCTTACCATGTCTCATTGACCGAAACAATCTTGAACTTGTGTAACGTTAAATCAAACTTGTGTCGAAACAATCTTGAAACGTGTAAAGTTAAAATTAAGAAATGAATCCATTATGTTAATGGTCAATGACAAATCATCATATTCCCTAATTATCTTCTTCATTTCAAGAGGAAAATATTCTAACGACCCTAATGATGTTATAAGCAAACTAATGAATCAACCACTAGTTCTCGACATGGAGAGAATTACTTCTTTATTTCAACGGAAACATATTCTAACGAAAACTGTTATAAGAAACTAATGAATCAAACCCTAGTTCACAACATAAGAGAGAATTACAATTACAACTACAATACATAATAATAATTACACATTTTTCAAACACCATGGTTCTCCTTTCAAACACCCTGATTCAAAAGAACAATTACACATTTTACTTCTCCTTCAAACCGTTCTTCTTAAAAAACGAGTTAAATTGTTTATAATGACATCTTAGTTTATGGTTTTCATAACCAAAACCCTCATAGACGGTTAACATCTATGGCTGAAATTCCCATGAAAGCAATTCCCCAACCAACTTCTTTCTCCAATCTGGAATATGCTCCTTCCCAATCAATAATATATTCACTCTTCCAAGCATGAACTCCACGTATTTAAGAACGAACATTCCACAATCAGTCCTACCAAATTACAACAATTACAAGATAATAAGTTAGTCACAAAATCGAAAACCTTAATAATCTCTATATATATTGCATAAATATAAATTATCAAACATACCCATTCTCTTGAGAGGGAACTTCGCGCTCAACACCGCTATATTTTTCTCAGAATACTTCTCATAGCCTTTTACAAGCTTTTGCATTAAAAGCGGTATGACAACTTGCACAGGCATGACACACCTTGCAAGAATCACTTTTATGATCTGCCCCGGAAGGCTGTCATACATGAAAATTATCCTAGCACTCAGATCAATTTTTAAAAGAAACCAATGATCTCTCTCTATCATCGGCACATACAATGTCTTGTAACCTTCCCATGGTGTGCTACATTCCGGAGCTGTCCCATTAACAATATGGCTAAATATTGAATTAAATTCTGCTTCTCTTGAGCGTTTCATGTTTAGTGTGTGTGGAAGTTTTTGACATATGTTGCAAATTGAGTATCAAGGACACGGGCATCTTGGTCAAACATATTCGGGTACTTTAAGCATCGCCGACAAATTGCACACAATGAACTATCCAACACCTGAATATAAATAATACTACTTAACAAAATCATACATTTCAATCTAAACTGTTGTGTTTTTATAAAATCTAAAGCATATACTATTTACGTTGCTTGGCAAGCTCGCCCGTGGTTCGCAATTCCTTTCAAAATCCTACTTCGATATCGGCGTCAACCAACTTCACACGTTCAACTTATGTAAATCAAAAGGAAGAAAAATCAAATTAATCATCAAAATAGGGTTTAAACGCCCTTACTTTAATTGTATGACATTGATACTTGTCTTCACATGAAGCCATAAACTTGTCAACACGCTTCATCAGCACGGTATCCATTTTTCGGAACAGATCATACTCATTAAACTTCTTCACTTTCCTCTTTTTTGCTAGTTTGATAGGAGGGTCATCACAAGCTCTTCTTTTCTTCAAGCGTCGGCCGTAGATCAAACGTCATTTACTTCATAAAACATTCAATGACATAATTACTTTGGATTACACATATATTCCTACTGACATAAACTCAAATTAATTATTTTGGTAAAACTACCTTTTACACATTTTTTCCTGCCCAATTCTTCCAAATCCTCATGATCGTCTTCGTCTTCGATTTCCAAAACATCCCTTTTACTCACCTCGCCTCTCTTTTCTCCTAAGGCATTACTAGTCATAATTTCAAGAAACAAAATTTTATGAATAAATTAATTCTCTCACCAAAACAAACAAATATAGGACAAATTTAACATTATACCTTCGCCGTTTGGGTTTCCCTCAACACTTTGGGCTACACTCACAGCAGGTTCCTCCACGACATTCACATCTTCATCACCTTTCCCCCCTCGTTTATAATAGTTGGTTCTTCTTTCTCTCTTATCTCAGCTTGCTCCTCCTCCATGCCACCTTCCATACCCTCGTTACGATTTCATCAGCTTCCTCCTCCATCTCTTCAACTACGGAATTTCCTAATCATAATTTCAAGAAACTAAATGTTATGAACTAATTAATTCTCTCACCAAAACAAACACATATAGGACAAATTTAACATTATAAACTAATTCTCTCACCAATCTCACCAAAACACATAAAAGACAGATTAATTACCTTCGCCATTTGGGTTTCCACACTTTCCTCCCTTATATCAGCTTGTTCCTCCTCTATGCCACCATTTACATCATAAATTCAAGAAATAAAATGTTATGAACTAATTCTCTCATCAAAATACATAATGAACAAATCAAAAGGACAAGATTCACATTATACCTTCACCGTTTCGGGTTTCCTCAACCGGGGCATTAGGTTCATCCCCTACCTTCTTCTCTTCAACTACGGCCGTTACCTCAACCGGGGTATTAGGTTCATCCCCTACCTCCTTCTCTTCAACTACGGCCGTTTCCTCAACCGGGGCATTAGGTTCATCCCCTACCTCATTCTCTTCAACTACGGCCGTTTCCTCAACCGGGGCATTAGGTTCTGTTAGGAAATCTACGCGGGACCGCAGCGGAATTCAAAAATTTATTTCCTATCGACCCAAGATCGACTTCGTTTAAGCAATAAACAAACAAGTAGTAGAAGGTGGTTACATCGGTTGATCTAAAAGATCGACGCTTTGACCGTCTGAGGAGAGTAGTTCTGCATAGAGCCGCCCAAGTGTTCGGCCTCTACCGCTAGTCCACACGAACAGCCTGCCGGAATCCCATCATGGATTGCTATTGGAAAACTCCGGTTGCTAGACCGGCCCTTTTCCCTCTCTCCAACTCTCTATAGGTTGCTCTCTATTTTACACAAGAACTATGAGCTCTTGTAATTGTGATGTACCAAAGAGCTTGACACACACCTCTTATTTATAGTAGAAGTGGCGCCCCTACTAGGTGTGGAGGAGAAGAAAACATTTTCCCAACAAAATAAGGAAAATGTAATTGATTGATTTATCTCATTTATTATAATATCTTATATTAAATAAATCTAGGATATTGTCAATATCTTATATTGAATATTTCCAAGATATTGTCAATATCTAATATTGACTATCTTTATTATATTACCATAAATCAATTTATATATGTGTATATATCACATATATATATATCACAAATAAATCTATATATATACACATAGTGAAAGTGCATGCAAATCTCTAATTTGCATTAGTGCCCACACGTTGCATGTGTATTATTTATATATATATATATATATATATATATATATATATATATATATATATATATATATATATATATATATAATATCTAATATTAATATTTAGTAATACTATTAATTAAATTGCACAATCCAAGTGTATCTTATACACTCCAAAATTGCGCCACCTTTAGCCAATAAATTGGCATCCGGAATATTATTTAATTAACATAATATTATTAATATCTTGTATTTAATTTATTCATAATAAATAAATACCACCATATTAATTTACCACTATAACCTTTATAGTCTCGAGATAAACTTTCTGTATTTGGTTATCAACTATAACCACATTTTAATCCGGCTAGATGTTCATATGTGTGTGACCCGATAGGCTTCCGAATATGTTGGCCGTAGACACAAAGTGCAAATTACGAAAATGCCCTTCATGACTAACGATCATGGGATATCGTCTAGCAACACACCGTGACCCCCAATCATCGGAAGAGTCAAATGCAATGACTACTACCTTTCATGTGAAACAGTTACCGTGTAACTTACAATCCTATCGCTGTAATAATATCCATACGATCGTATCTCGAGTGTCGATACATTAACGATCGTATCTTATAATCTGGATATCATACTCTCTCAAAGTAACTCATTTACTCCCACTTTGCAAAGATTCACGAGAGCTAGACATTCCTTATAAAAAGGCCATTTTCGGATATTCGATCCCAATCATAGGATACGCGATTCCCGGACGACCAATCATGTATACTCCGCATGCTTCATGTCACACCCAATCACTACCACATGATCGCCCGTGGCTGGGGAAACCTCAATAGTGTCAAAGCATGACAATCCACACCGTGATGCCATGAAGACTCCGGTCTGAAGGATAATTACACAACCGCCACATAGTGTGACACTTAATGTAAGTGGGTCAGTCTAATGTACGCATTCTCTAATACACGTCCACGTACAGTCCAAGTGTCTCTACACTTCGATAGACGAGATCTATCCCTGCCCTTAAAGACAGAAGACATCTAATCGTGCTAGTGCATGCGTTACTATCAGCATACTGTTTAATAGTACATCAGCCTAAAGACATTTAAGTATCAAACTTATTAAAGCGAATAGAGATCTCATCAACTATAATCTCCTATCATAGTTTCTCTATCACAGTTTAATACTAAGGACGTTATCATATAACAATTCATAATTGGTTGTTTAAAGAACATATAACATATGTACAAACACAAAGAAATAGTAGAAATGATCCGACCCGGTGGGATCCGGTCCAACCCGATTGGGTTTAGGACACTATTTCAACAATCTCCCACTTGGCCTAAAACCAATCACTCGTACACACAAGACCAAGTTGAAACACAAGAATCTCATGCAATACTCGCAACCAGCCCTAGCCATAAACGGATCGCTATCCATGGGGACTCGGACTATCTTCATATCATGTTCCAAATTGACCAAGTCAAAGGAACCGCCTCAACACACACATGAATCTCTAATGAGACCCTGGTCCTTGCTTCAAGCAATGAATCCACTTACTATATCAACTATATAGAAAAGGTCGAAAAACCGCACAAGCTTCAGAAATGAACCTTCTAGATCCATGCACTGCTCCCGCTGCGCCTCTAAGGCACTACTGTGTTTTGGCTAAGTTGTAGAATTTACAGTGTCCCATAGCTGAGAACATTTCTAGCTCACTGTATCACTTAATCAAAGTGATTGCAAACCTGCATCATGAGCTCCCACTCGCCTTCATAAGACTCGGGATATACGTCAGATAACTATATTTATCTAATTTCAAGTTTCGATAAACTAGGAACTCTTCCTTAACTTGTTTAAGGATATTCTCGACATTCACTGTTTACTTTCATACTTGCTCATGACTATTCATGGACTATGAACATCCGGCATTACCTTTATAATGGTTCTATCGCAGTAGTGAAGAAACCTTCATAATTATCATCATCTTTCACCTTATCTTTAGGACTAACGTCCTAACATAGATAGATCTTGAGAACACCGGCTAGCAGTATCTCCTTACGCGACCTATGCTAAACACTTTTAGCATCATATCTATATAGGTAAACCATAATCTAACAGTAGTTAAATCTATCACTATAGATTCTTATTTCTAAAATAAGAACTACTAATCCAAGTGCTTTCGTAAAAGATCTTGAACTACCAAGCATTAATTGACTGTGACATGAGGTATTAATTCTCGAGAGAGATATCTAATACCTTGCTCAAAAATCATAACACACTCCCACTATCCATATTGCACATTGGGCATATCCTTCTTTTGACTAAATCAAACTCCTTTGATTATCAAACAAAGAAATTGTCTAGAGAAACTTGTTTGAGTCCATAAATGGATCTCGTGGGCTTGCATACCATGTTATCATATATTAACATTGAGCTGTCTTCCCAACGTCTTCAACACTATCATATAGTCATGATACGAAGTTATAACAAATATTATCTGAATAGATCTGGGCTCAGCCTTACGGGGACATTCCCTCTAGGTAAGACGGACTAGGTTCACAACCTGGTTGTCACTGATGGAACCTAATTCAGATATTATGGCTCCTGGCCATATCTCTCAATCTTGCCTTTCAAACATTCCTTCATAAGTCGTGAGATATTCATTCATCAAGATGAACATACCAGCAGCCCTTTTGGGCTTGAGGTTATCCACGGACTTACAGAACTTTTGTGTGCACTGAGTAGTGTTCTACACCTCATCGTTATGCGGCGTCTGCTCATGTTCCAATGGTTGAATATATCTTTGTGGTTCTCAAACTCTTTTGATATCTGATTCACTCCCACTGTTTCTTTTGGAAGAAACACTTCCTTTAGAAGACAACATGTTTGGAGACAAACATTTTGCTCCACGGACAAGTAAATAATATCTAGCATACTTGCTAAGATATTCCACAAAGTTGCATATGCCGTACTAGGCTCCAAGCCTTTCTGACTTTGCCTATGACAACTTCAAATCATCGGTTAAGATAGATTCGACATTATCCCCTTCCATGTCTAATATGGAATTTATTCAACCTTTATTCTTTGGAACTCGGTTAAGTATAAGGGCACTATCCCGAAGCGGGTAAGGGATACTTCGCATGGCTTGCGTCACACCTTTATCATATAGAGTGTTGTTTCCATTTTGGGAACACAATCTAATTGCGTTTCCCAAAGATGGTATCCTTCAAGGGAGAATCTTATTCATTTTCAGACGACATCTGAAACACCCTTCAGGTATTAATTACTTCAATCCAATTGAAGATTAATTCCTAAGTAGCTCATCAATCTCATACTCATACTAGCTCGAACTTTTGGGCTATCCGAATATGCACTTCATCGAGTACAGCTTGACTATTTCTAAAAATAGTCATAAAGATTGAAAAACAATTATTTGTGGCATTAATTGTCATAGGCCAACAAACATCGGTATGTTTTGGCTTTAGACAAATTTTCTAGAATTTATAACCTTTTCATAAAAGGGTATTTTAGTCATCTTTAGATAGATACGTATCACCCATATGATTCATAATCACATGGTTCAGACATCATCTAAATGACATTTGATTATACGTTTCTCTTCCAGAGAGTCGACATCTAGAACAACTACAAATATCAAGGATAATAGCCATACAAATATTTAGTTGAGATCTCATCACATATATCAACTATATAGTGACATCAATCTAGTATGTTAGATTCAGTGACCTTCTAACTTTATCGGAATAACATTTAATCTTTACAATTGAATATGTCTACTAAATCCTAACAAATAACTGAAAGTATGTTCTTCAAAAGAACCGGAACATAATAACATTTATTTAATTAGTTCCCTTATCAGTTTACTAGATCCAGAATATGGTAAGTGTTACAACGTTTGCTTTCACATTCCATATCTACCTTTAATCTTTCTAATTTAATCACACTCGTAAGATATCATATATCTTAGAGTCGACTTTGAACTTAGATAGATTTATCTCAACTCACTTGCCTACAATAGAGACTTCAATATGTTCTCTATTTAAGCACACGCCCTAACATCCTTTTAAATCCTTAAGCACTTGTATATATTTCTTAGTGCAGTCTTCATAAGACTTAAGAAAGATCACAAGAGCTATGCCTTTAATTTCCTTTCATAAAGAAAATCTAAAGTTTATTAAATAGTTTATATAACCTTTTGAATCGTATTCAAAACATTAACTATTTAATTAACCTTTAAGCAATGACAGAATTAAGTAGATACTTAAATCTTACAATTTTGAAAACAACCTTTCCAAAATTAGATGTGGTCATTCTTATCCAACGTTTTAATTGTCATCATATGACAGATTGATCATATTGGATCGTATTCAATGTCATGAGCTTCCGCTTTTATCATTAATAATTAAAGCCTTGGAGTACTGCATCAAATATGTAGTCTACTTGTCTCTAACTACTATAACGGGATTGCTCGTGTCATTGCTTATTTTAAAAGGATTAAAATTACTTAACTTTATTTGAGAACGTTTCTCAAAAGGTAACAGTCATAATTTGGTTTTACTAATCGAGAATTAAAACATAAATATAAAGTTTGCTAAAACTACAACATAAAAATGAAAGATAAAAGATTGTTGTTGTTTATACACGCAAAATCAAAAATGGTCTTTTGATTTATGATTTTGCTCCCACTAGTCAACTACTCCCAATTGACTTTCAAGAATATTTCAAAATTCTTTAGTGGCTGAGATCCAATCTAGTTACCTCGATTTCCGGCGGTGGTCGATCAACCAAGATAATTTCGAAAGGTAGGTAACTCTTTACCATTTACATCTCTATGTGATTCTCAGTGGTTGACTAGTCAACTCTTTGACAATACACATCATTATGTGTTAGTCAACCCCTTGTCTCTAAAGTCAGACGGCCCTGACGGTGGCCAATCACCGAAAGAATTTAGTCAAGTCATAACCCAATATTCATGAGATCTCATACGATCATATCTCAATAATGACGATATACCCGAGGTAGGTCAACTCCCGGCGGTGGTCGATCAGCTGGATCCGAACACAGGCTCTTCACCGTCGTTATAATATTGGGAGACAATGTTTCGACTTGATTTTTGTTGTGGAAGTATTTTCGTAAATTAATTCACTTAATTAATTTTAATTTCGGTCTCATCAATTATATCTATCTCTATAGATATATATCCTACACATTCATCTAGATCGTGCCTAGTCATGCATCTATCGTATCATATAAAATAAATACAAGCACAAAATAAATAAATGCGTAAAGTAACCGGTATGATCATGGGCTTTTCCTAGGTGCGGTTTCGAATACAAACTGACGAAATCGCGGGTCGCAATCTAAAGGTAGCTGCAACCGCCAATAGGATCTTTAATGCATCATCTCCAATGGGATCTTTATTGTTCTTTCTTTGGTCTCCATCTTCTGCTCCATTCTTGTTACATTTAATTCTATCTAATAAAATAAATACACCCGCCGCAAACGGGGGGAGGGGGGGGAGGGTAGGGCTGTAAATGAACGTAAGTATTCGATACGGTTCGGTATATTCGGTCCGAAAAAGCTCGATTCGTGATCCGGTCCGATTTACGAACCCAAACCGAGCCTTAAAAATCGATATTCGGCCGACGAGCGAACGGTATCGAACGAGTTCGGCTCGATTAAAATATGATATTAATACTTTGGTTTATAATAATTTATAAATATCTAATACTTTGGTTTATTTTTATAAATAATTTATAATTTTATATTTATTATTTTGGTTTATCCTTTATATAATTATACCGAAATTGAAAAGGAGGAAACGGGACTACACCTAATTGACTAATTCATTCATTCAGTCATTCTTCAACTTCAACAACCGTCGTTCTCGTTCTTCACTCTCGTTGCCCAAATTTATATCCATGGTGGCGGACTCACCTTTCTCCGGCCAAGAGACAAACTTTTTTGCTCGATTGTCTTCTCCTCCTTCTCCTCGTTCTTTTGATATAATTTAATTGAAATTTCATCTTCTTCTCAGCCTCTTTTGTTCTCCCACTTCTCCGACCGTCCAGCATCAATCACAGGCTCACAGCCCTCCTTCTCCGGCCGGCTTCCTTCCCCTCCACGGCTCCACTCCTCCGAGTCTTCGACCACCTTTCGAGTCGACAGACAATATAGCGAAGAGCCAATGCAGCAAGAAGATCGCAGCTAGCAAAAAACAGACCAACAAGGCAACAAATCATCTCCGTTCGTGATTACGATATCAAATTCATATCTCAATGTCTCAAAATCGAAATCCCCATTATCTCAAGGTCAAGTTTGTGTTTTTGTGTGTTTTTTATACATATTTTTTTTTATAGTTTATGATATATAAATTAAATTCAGTGTTTTGTAAATTGTAATTTTGGTTTGAGTTTAGAAAATGGCTGATGCCAATGTTGCATTGAGTTTTTTTTTTTTTTTATAAACACAGTGAGTGAGTGACAGAGTGAGTCGACCCTATGATTTTTTAATTTATAAACAGATTGTGAATCAGTGTGTATCAGTGTTTTTATTATGTAAATTGTAGTTGTTAAACAGAGTATATAATCAAACACACAAAATACGATTTTGTTGAGAGTGAGACAAAGGAGAGAGTAATGACTCAATCTATTGTTGATTCTTCGAGATGATGTTGAAATAATGGGGGACGAGGTTGAGGACAGAGATTATGATTCAGATGAATTTGATATTGAGGCAACTGAGCAAGAGCAAGATGGGACTGAGTTTGAGGCAGTAAATGAACTCAATGATGAAGGCAAACCAAGGTCTATTGTGTGGCAGCATATGAAGGAAGTGACAGTTAATGGTGTTAAAAAGAACAAATGCATTCATTGCTCGGGTTACTATCAGTTCAAAAAGGTAAAACTACATCCCATCTGATGAGGCATTTGAAATCGGCTTGTCCAGCTAGAAATAAAATATTTCCTAAGCCATTGATATTGAAAGAGAAAGATTCTTCCACCGTTCAATCTCAACTCCTTGGTATGATCAATTCTGAAGGTGCAAGTTCTATATCTACTTTTACATTTAATTTTGATAGAGTTAAAGAACTTGCAGCACACATGATTTTAGCCCATGAGTATCCTTTTAGCATCGTAGAACATAAAGTGTTCAATGTGTTCTTGAAAGCATATACTCCCTACTACAAACCAATCAGTAGGTACACGGTTAGGAAAGAGTGCTTCAAAGTGTATGAAATTGAAAAAGAAAAGCTTAAGAAGAGTTTAGCCAAGGTTAGCAAAGTTAGCCTAACTACTGATTGTTGGACTTCTGGGGTTCAAAAGATTAGGTACATGACAATAACTGTTCATTACATTGATAGGAATTGGAATTTGCAAAAGAGAGTACTCTCTTTTGTCAATGTACCTCCACCTCATACGGGAGTTGCATTGGCAAAAGAAGTACATAGGGTTTGCAATCTTTTTGGGATTAGTGATAAAGTCTGTTCTGTGACCGTAGACAATGCATCTGCGAATGATGTGTGCATATCTACTTTGAGAAACGATTATAATTCTCTTTCAAAACTTGTGTTGGATGGAAAACTTTTTCATGTTAGGTGTTGTGCACATATTATAAATCTGTTGGTTAAAGATGGTTTGAAAGAGATTGAAAAGGTTACTGAATCGGTTAGAGACGGAGTGAAGTACTTATTTGGTTCAGAAATCAGACTTCGCTCATTCAATGAGCATAGAATGAATTTAAAGTTGAAACCAAATAAGTTAGTATTAGACAATAACACTAGATGGAATTCAACTTATGTTATGTTGTCTACGGCTTACAAGTACAAACAGTGTTTTAGTAAGTTTGGTGAAGATGATGATTCGTTTGCAAAGTATGTTCCTTCTGAAAACCAGTGGGAGGAGGTTAATGAAGTTTGTGAGTTTTTGGAGATTTTTCTGGATGTTACCAACCTTATTTCTGGGAGTAATTATCCAACTGTGAATTTGTTTCTTTTGGAGTTGTCTAGAATTAAAGAATTGATCAATGCTCAGTTAGACATCTCTTGTAAGAAACATATGCAAAGCATAGCTCTTAAAATGGCTGATAAGTATGATAAGTATTGGAATGAGTGTGATTTGTTGCTTTGTTTTGGTTCAATTTTGGATCCTAGATATAAGAAGGCAATGATCAAATTTGCTTATCAATCAATGTACCCTTCTAATCATAAGGACAAGATTAAAATTGTTATGGCCAAGTTTGATGAACTATTTATGCATTATGTTAAGATTTATGGTGATGAGAAAGAGATAGGATTAGAATCCTACAGTGCCAATTCCAAAACACCTCCCTCTTCCACAATTGGTAAAAGAAAGTTTGATGAGTTTGTGATGACATTAGAATCAAAAGGAAATGAGAAATCAGACCTTGATCTTTATTTTGAGGAAGGGTGCTTTCCAAATGTTAATAACTTTGATGCCCTTGCTTGGTGGAAAGGAAATGAGGGAAAATACAAAGTGTTATCCAAAATGGCCATGGATATCTTGTCTATTCCAATTACAATCATTGCATCGTAGTCTACCTTTAGTCTTTGGTGGTAGGGTTGTTGATAAAAAGAGCTTCATGAGAAGGGATACAATTGAGGTTTTGCTTTGTGGTGGAGATGGATAAAGGAAGCTCATGGAATTCGTTCATTGAAAGAGGTACTATACTAATTTAGTAATTTATATGATTTTTTCGTAATCTTAATTATTAACTATTGATTGATATTGATGATGTTAGCATTAGTTACTAGTACTGCTTCTAACGGTTTCTTTGGTACTGTTTCCTTTGTTTTATTCATTATTTTAACGTATTGTGCAGTTGTGCTTGGTTTTAAGAATGTTTGTTGTTATTTTCAGGGAAATGAAGATCCAATTGAATTGGAACATGAAAACGAATATGAAATGAAAGATTCCATTGACAGTGGTAATTTACTTATATATTTATGTTAATTTACTTATCTATGTAATGTAACTAATGTTGCCTAACTTAGTAACTTATCTATGTCTCAGAATAGAAATTATAGACTTTACTGATTGATCTTCTTGGCGGTGACTCTAAAAATGTAGAATGCATTCCATCTCAAGTTGCATAATCATCAAAAAATGTCACATTGAAGCAAAACAAGCTATCATATTCTACTTTGTTGGGCGACCTTACAGTTACAGTTCGACCGTGGCAAATGCAGACACAAACCAACTCTAAGATTCGGAAGAAAAGGCAAGGAGAACATGATTATGATTTATGAATACTGTAATATTGGACAATTGGGATTTGGGAGTATTGGACTATTTGCATTTTGGACTTATCATGTTTTGTAGTATTGGACAATTGAACATTTGGACTTATGAATTATGATGTTTTGTTTTGTAATAGACTAATAGTATTCCCCATCTTTAATGTTTTTGTTATATGTTTACCCAACTTAAATGTTTTTGTAATATTGGACAATTTCTGCTGCTAATTTAACATGCATTCATTTTTTTTTTTTCGGATCGAACTTGTTGGACCGTTCGCTCGTTCGGACCGAACCGAGGCGAATAAATTTTTTTTTTTAAACTTGAGCCCGAGCCGAACCCTGAAAAATCGAGTTCGGTCGAGCCGAGCCGAGCCGAGCCTTGAGGACCAAATTTTGAGCCGAGCGAACCCCCATCGGGGTTCGGTATTATTCGGCTTCGTTTACATTCTCTGGGAGGGGAGCTAAAGGGAATGGGACGAATGCGAGAAAAAATAAACTAGGTCACGTTCTTCATAACGGCCTAGGACAATTTTTTAAACCAACAGAAAAATTAAATCATTCACATCTTTCCTATCGGTTTAGTCCATGATCAATCGGGGTCCATATAATCATTTTATATCTACTATATCTAATCCATACAATAAAATCTTAGGAAAAAGATAAAATTAAAATTTAACTACCCGCGTCTTAATTAATCAATTAACATTTAATCCACTAAATAATTTTATCCAATCAATTAACTAATTAACATTTAATTAATTAAATGATTTTAAAGCCTTGGAGTACTGCATCAAATATGTAGTCTCATTGTCTCTAACTACTATAACGGGATTGCTCGTGTCATTGCTTATTTTAAAAGGATTAAAATTACTTAACTTTATTTGAGAACGTTTCTCAAAAGGTAACAGTCATAATTTGGTTTTACTAATCGAGATTTAAAACATAAATATAAAGTTTGCTAAAACTACAACATAAAAATGAAAGATAAAGGAGTGTTGTTGTTTATACACGCAAAATCAAAAATGGTCTTTTGATTTATGATTTTGCTCCCACTATGGCTTTCAAGAATATTTCAAAATTCTTTAGTGGCTGAGATCCAATCTAGTTACCTCGATTCCCGGCGGTGGTCGATCAACCAAGATAATTTCGAAAGGTAGGTAACTCTTTTACCATTCACATCTCTATGTGATTCTCGGTGGTTGACTAGTCAACTCTTTGACGATACACATCATTATGTGTTAGTCAACCCTTGTCTCTAAAGTCGACGCGGCTCGACGGTGGCCAATCACCGAAAGACTTTAGTCATGTCATAGCCCAATATTCACGAGATCTCATACGATCATATCTCAATAATGACGATATACCCGAGGTAGGTCAACTCCCGGCTGTGGTCGATCAGTTGGATCCGAACACAGGCTCTTCACCGTCGTTATAATATTGGGAGACAATGTTTCGACTTGATTTTTGTTGTGGAAGTATTTTCGTAAATTAATTCACTTAATTAATTTTATTTTCGGTCTCATCAATTATATCTATCTCTATAGATATATATCTTACACATTCATCTAGATCGTGCCTAGTCTTGCATCTATCGTATCATATAAAATAAATACAAGCACAAAATAAATAAATGCGTAAAGTAACCGGTATGATCATGGACTTTTCCTAGGTGCGGTTTCGAATACAAACTGACGAAACCGCGGGTCGCAATCTAACGGTAGCTGCAACCGCCAATAAGATCTTTAATGCGCCATCTCCAATGGGATCTTTATTGTTCTTTCTTTGGTCTCTATTTTCTGCTCCATTCTTGTTACATTTAATTATAAATAATAAAATAAATACACCCGCCGCAAACGGGGGGAGGGGGGAGGGGGAGCTAAAGGGAATGGGACGAATGCAGAAAATAAACTAGGTCACGTTCTTCATAACGGCCTAGGACAATTTTTAAACCAACAGAAAAATTAAATCATTCACATATATCCTATCGGTCGAGTCCATGATCAATCGGGGTCCATATAATCATTTTATATCTACTATATCTAATCCATACAATAAAATCTTAGGAAAAAGATAAAATTAAAATTTAACTACCCGCGTCTTAATTAATCAATTAACATTTAATCCACTAAATAATTTTATCCAATCAATTAACTAATTAACATTTAATTAATTAAATGATTTTAACCGAAATAAAATTAACGATTAATTTTAAACGATTTTAATTTTAATTTTAATTAATTAGAACTATTCGAAAAATAAATCAAATTAAAATTAAGTCTCTTTTGTTTCTTTCCTTTTGATTCCTAATCAAAGGGGTGCCTTTGTTTCCAAAACCAAAAGCATCTTCTTCCTAAACCAAATTTGGTTTAGGCTCAGCCACTTTTCAAAATCAAATTTTTGAAAGTGACTTGCAGCCTGCACCTTTTACAAATCAAATATTTGAAAAGACGCAGCCTATTCCAAATCAAATATTTGGAAAGACCAAATAATTTTGGTTTAGGCCTGATTTTGGAAGTGGTCTAGGCCTATTCCCAAATCAAATATTTGGAAAGGGCCTAGGCCTATTCCAAATCAAAATTTGGAAAGGCCAACATTATTTTAATGCCATGTGGCATCCCAATGGCCCAAACTAATCACAACTATGAACCATGTTGAATCACAAAATACACAAAACAAAAATTTGGAGATCCGCCAGCATTGACCGGCCAACCGATCGCCGGCAAAGAGTTGTTGCTCTTTGCCGCCGCCGACCGACCGCCCGCCGCCGTGGTGGTGGTGCGCCGCCACCGGCCGAGCACCACCCGATCTTGTTTTTTCTTCTTTCTTTTCATGTATCACTTTTGCAAATAAAAATCTTTCATCTTTTAATTACGTGATTTAAACGATAAAATTAACTACATAAAATAACATGCTTATTGCTTAAGCTCGAAGCTCGCTCCGATACCACCGTTAGAAATCTCTACGCTGAACGCAGCGGAATTCAAAAATTTATTTCCTATCGACCCAAGATCGACTTCATTTAAGCAATAAACAAACAAGTAGTAGACGGTGGTTACCTCGGTTGATCTAAAAGATCGACGCTTTGACCGTCTGAGTTGAGTAGTTCTGCGTAGAGCCGCCCAAGTGTTCGGCCTCTACCGCTAGTCCACACGAACAGCCCGCCGGAATCCCATCATGGATTGCTATTGGAAAACTCCGGTTGCTAGACCGGCCCTTTTCCCTCTCTCCAACTCTCTATAGGTTGTTCTCTATTTTACTCAAGAACTATGAGCTCTTGCAATTGTGATGTACCAAAGAGCTTGACACCCACCTCTTATTTATAGTAGAAGTGGCGCCCCTATTAGGTGTGGAGGAGAAGAAAACCTTTTCCCAACAAAATAAGAAAAATGTAATTGATTGATTTATCTCATTTATTATAATATCTTATACTCCCTCCGTCCCGTATTATAAGTCCTTTTGGATTTTTCACACAGATTAAGAAAAATAATAAATGAGTTACTTTTTAATATTTCAAGGCAAAATATTGTATTATTTTTTGGAAGTAACTTATAATATTGCATTGTTTAGTGTGAAAGTGAAAACAATACATTAATCTTGTATTGAAATGTGAGAAAGACTTATATTTTAGGACACCATAAAAAAGTTAAAAGGACTTATATTGCGTGACGGAGGGAGTATTTAATAAATCTAGGATATTGTCAATATCTTATATTGAATATTTTCAAGATATTGTCAATATCTAATATTGACTATCTTTATTATATTACCATAAATCAATTTACATATATGTATATATCACAAATAAATCTATATATATACACAGTGGTGCGCATGCAAATCTCTAATTAGCATTAGTTCCCACACGTTGCATGTGTATTATATATATATATATATATATATATATATATATATATATATATATATATATATATGTTAATATCTAATATTAATATTTAGTAATACTATTAAGTAAATTGTACAATCCAAGTGTATCTTATACACTCCAAAATTGCGCCACCTGTAGCCAATAAATTGGCATCCGGAATATTATTTAATTAACATAATATTATTAATATCTTGTATTTAATTTATTCATAATAAATAAATACCACCATATTAATAGACCACTATAACCTTTATAGTCTCGAGATAAACTTTCCTTATTTGGTTATCAACTATAACCACATTTTAATCCGGCTAGATGTTCATATGTGTGTGATCCGATAGGCTTCCGAATATGTTGGCCGTAGACACAAAGTGCAAATTACGAAAATGCCCTTCATGACTAACGATCACGGGATATCGTCTATCAACACACCGTGACCCCCAATCATCGGAAGAGTCAAATGCAATGACTACTACCTTTCATGTGAAACAGTTACCGTGTAACTTACAATCCTATCGCTGTAATAATATCCATACGATCGTATCTCAAGTGTCGATACATTAACGATCGTATCTTATAATCTGGATATCATGCTCTCTCGAAGTAACTCATTTACTCCCACTTTGCAAAGATTCACGAGAGCTAGACATTCCTTATAAGAAGGCCATTTTCGGATATTCGATCCCAATCATAGGATACGCGATTCCCGGACGACCAATCATGTATACTCCGCGATGCTTCAAAGATCACACCCAATCACTACCGCATGATCGCCCGTGGCTAGGGGAAACCTCAATAGTGTCAAAGCATGACAATCCACACCGTGATGTCATGAAGACTCCGGTCTGAAGGATAATTACACAACCGCCACATAGTGTGACACTTAATGTAAGTGGGTCAGTCTAACGTACGCATTCTCTAATACACGTCCACGTACAGTCCAAGTGTCTCTACACTTCGATAGACGAGATATATCCTTGCCCTTAAAGACAGAAGACATCTAATACGTGCTAGTCTGTATGTACTATCAACACCATGTTTAATAGTACATCAGCCTAGAGACATCATCAACTATAATCTCCTATCATAGTTTCTCTATCATAGTTTAATACTAAGGACGTTATCATATAACAATTCATAATTGGTTGTTTAAAGAACATATATATGACAACATAAAAGCCATTTAACATATGTATAAACACAAAGAAATAGTAGAAATGATCCGACCCGGTCGGATCCGGTCCAACCCGATTGGGTTTAGGACACTATTTCAACAATCTCCCACTTGGCCTAAAACCAATCACTCGTACACACAAGACCAAGTTGAAACACAAGAATCTCATGCAATACTCGCAACCAGCCCTAGCCATAAACGGATCGCTATCCGTAGGGACTGATGACGGTCAAATTATACCTGTAAAAGTCATCAACGTTGACCTTAAATCGAGATTAATAATATATATTTCATATTAAATCACATGTTTATATTTATTATTTAATGTTAAGTGATTATTAATATGATATTTGGTATTTAGCCGTTTTCATTATTAAAATCCGATTTATTGTGCGATAATTGCTGATTTTGTAGATCGTGATAAATCGGGAGGATAAATGTCATTCAATCAATGGATCTCAAGATAATAAGGAAGGAAATCGGAGCATTAAATGAGAGAGTAATCGGATCGACATGCAAACGTGCAGTGGGGAGCAAGGCAAACGAAGAAAACGTGTAGAACATGGAAAATATAGGTTCGGTCGACCGAACAATTAGGCTCGGTCGACCGAGTGTCATCTTTCGGTTGACCGAGTGTCAGCTTCGGGGCGGTTTAGGGCTTTTGTCGTGTTTACCTTCTAGAACCACCCTAAGTCGGCAAAAACCTCTATATAAGCAAGCAGCTACGAGAAATTGTAAAACACACCAACATATACCTTAGAATATCATTCAATAAAATCACTCTATTCATATCTTGATTCAATGTAGTTTATTGAGGGTGTTTCCAGCAATTTAAGGGCTGCAAATATGTAAGCTCTTATTTTCTCTGCTTTTCTTTGAAGTAATTAATTCCCCAATTATGCTTTATCGTTTGAGTTAGTTAATCATAGCTAGATGATGTAGATCTAGGCTATGACATTAGGGATGTGGCGACACCTTGTCTATGAGGATCCCATAACCTACGTCATCTACTTAGTTTCTATCCATGAATCTGTATTGTTTAATTAATGCGTATCTAAGTTAGTTTATATGAATGCTTTACGAAAGCTTCATTTAATCTGCTCAGTATGATGAAACGCCGAGAGATATGTTCGGGGATGTAACCTGGGACGAAATTGATTCGGGTGACCGAATGAGTTCACTCGGTCGACCGAGCCCACCTATTCGGTCGACCGAGCCTGCTTTTATCCGTTAAATAGCCACGTCTTTATGGTTAGGTTAACTTAATAGAATTTATTATCTCATTAGGTATGGCTACGGCTCGTTGCTCGTCTGCTTTAATTAGCGTATGATTAGGAAATACCAATATAGGGCTCCTAGGTTGGCTCATGAATGATCTTCCGGACTTTCAAATGAGATCTAGGTAGGTTTTGTATTTGGGAATTGAGCTCACCTAGTTATACGTAAATCGTAGATTAACATGAAACCGTCAGTAATTGTTAATAGGATGTAGATCTGATGCGATCGTTTAGAAATACGCCTAACCATAGGAATGTTGCCTGGGCGAGGTGTACGGTTAATATCGGCATCCTTAGAGTCGTAGCGTGTGAGTTATATGAGATGGAGGCACAAAAAGCGCGAAGTCACGTAACAATACCACGTTGATTTAGTGACTTCTTGGTGCTAAGTCAAGTTAAAGAGGATGACTCCCGTAGCCAATCTAAGATAGATACAAACGGATTGACAGCTAATAAGTTCGGTTTATTATATAAATTATCTAGGTCCAAACGATAAAGACTATAATTGGGGAGGTTAATTACGTTTTGTCGAGTCGTGTCTTTACTTTTCTTGTCTTATGTTGGTCGTAGACCGCCTCTATGTCCTTGACATGTTTAATTAATTGTTTGTATATAAGATGATCCACAATTGGTTCCTGTGGGATCGACCTTGATTCACTATAGCTATACTACGATGGGCCTAGTCCTCTTGCTAGTATTGGTTTATGGTGGTCAAGTATATTATAACCTGATTGACCCCGTCATCAGGGACTCGGACAATCTTCATATCATGTTCCAAATTGACCAAGTCAAATGAACCGCCTCAACACACACATGAATCTCTGACGAGACCCTGGTCCTTGCTTCAAGCAATGAATCCACTTACTATATCGCCTATATAGAAAAGGTCGAAAAAGCGCACAAGCTTCGAAATGAACCTTCTGTATCCATGCACTTTGCCCGGCTAGCGCTCTAAGGCACTCTTGTTTTTGGCTAAGTTGTAGAATTTACAAAGTGACCATAGTGAGAACATTTCTAGCTCAACGTATCACTTAATCAAAGTGATTGCAAACCCAGACCATGCCTCCACTCGCCTTCATAAGACTCGGGATATACGCCTCAGTATAACTATATTTATCTAATTCCAAGTTTCGATAAACTAGGAACTCTTCCTTAACTTGTTTAAGGATATTCTCGACATTCACCAGATTTACTTTCATACTTGCTCATGACTATTCATGGACTATGAACATCCGGCATTACCTTTATAATGGTTCCTATCGCAGTAGCGAAGGAAACCTTCATAATTATCATCATCTTTCACCTTATTGATGGGTATAAATAATTCCACCACCTCAACAATGAGGACAACCCATCGCGCCACCCTCCGGCATGACAAGAGAGATCGCAAAAGGGGCGGCCACTGTGTCTCACCTCGCCGCGACCAAGGCATTTGCGGTCCCAGGCAAGTGCAACAGATCCTGTGAATCTCATCCAGGCAAGTCAAGAAGGGTCGCCAGGGGGGCGAGGCCAGAGAGGGCTTGCTCTCTGCGACCTCGAGAGAGATGGCATGCCGATTGATCCATCTCTTTCCCCACTTGTAGCTTAGATATTTCGTCTTGCTTAGTATCTAAGTAAGACCTAGCTATTAGTAAAATATCTAATAGATTACTTATTCCCTAAGTTATCCACCTCTATAAAAGGGGTGGTCATTGTAAACTAAAGAGGATGAGATATATGAAATACACACTATACTTGCAAGCCAAAGCTCTCTCCATTCTAACTCTCTCCATACCACCACCCGCCGGAGTAACACCACACCTTAAATACAGCCAGATATCCACCATCCATACACCGCAAGGACACCCGTGACGATTTAGACATCTTCAATTGGTTCCATTGCCGGGAAAGCGATTGTGTGAAAAAAAAAAAAAAATCACCTAGAGCTCTTATCAAGGAGGAGATAATCTTACAAAGAAAGTCCTCAAACTGCCTTTATTTCTTCCTTTTACCAAAGAAATCGCTCAAAAGCCACCCCTTGAGAGATGGCCGGAAGTAAAGGACATCTAACACCCCAAACCCTGCAAAGGTACTATGCTACATCAAGCTCGTGGGGAAGGCGCAGGAGAAATGCTAGACAATCTCCTGCAGGAGAAGGATCCCAGAGAGGGGTCTTAGCACCTAACGACGCTTCGGAATGTCATTAATCAAAAACCAAGTCGAAAGAGGTCATTGTTGCCTCGGATGGAACTCGCAGAGAGAGGTCACAAAGAAAGCCAAAGATCGATCCCGAAATACAACCGGGCTTTCGGGAGGACCCAGAGGTCGCGAAATGAGGAATACGCCAGTGCACGCCAAACTATGTATCTCACCAATTCCCGCTGGTGGCTAAGGGCCAGGCCCTATGACGATTCGACCCCAAAATCCTCCCGAAACGAAATCCTCTTGCGGTCGCGAACTGTGGCCGCCAGAGCCAAATTCAGCAGATCGACGTAGAGGAGCGCGTGCACTCTTCAGTCGCTATGGACCGAGGAAAGAAATTCCACGAACCTCGGCCCCCCAAGATCGCGACCATCAAAAAGGAAAGAGGATCGACAAAGGGTCCGCGTTTAATAGGTTGGGTGAGAAGGACAAGGCCTTAGCCCCAAGTCGTCTCGGCCTTCCTAGAGAAGAGATGCCCATCCAAAGAGGATAGACATGCACAAGATGCACGCACAATTATCGAGGAAAAGTGGGCCCGCCAAGAGGATCACGAGATCATAGGAATCGAGCGTAGAACGGAGCGGCCGATACGCAAGCACGATCGCGACCGAGAATCGACCACTATTTTGGCGAACAGATGGAGGTAATGAGAAAAGAGCTTGCGACTTAAAAAGTCGAGGCCCGTCGAGAAAGTCGCCCCAATTTCGGGATCGACGTACTCGCTAAAGGGATTACGAAACATTGCCTCCCAAAGAGAGAAAAGGTTAGTTATCCCGCCACAACTATTACAATGGAAATTCATGCCCAAACGATCGGCTCACGCGTTCGAGGTCGCATCACCCTTGCTACACAAAATAAATCCGCTTTGGTGCATCGCATTGGTTGGCGACATGCGAGATATAGGGCTGCGTCCCGGATACGCGGGCTTCTCGCGGCTCGCTTGAAAGTTGGGAGGATTTGTCGGAAAAGTTTGTCGAGAGTTTGAATCGGCAAGCGGGCCAAAGAAAACCATTGAGGACCTATATGAGGTTCGTATGGGAGGGCATGAATCCGAAAAGAGTATTACGAGCGGTTCGTCGAATATATGATCAAACAAGGAACATTCCAGCATTTGCGGTCATAACATGTTTCCTCACCGGAATCGCCAAAGGCCCGATGAAAATCGAATTCAATCTGCGGCCCCCAAAGCGGGTCTCGTGAGATGTTAGAAAGGGCCGAGAATGATGGGGGTCGCCGAGGCGCCATCTGCGGGGGAAAGCAAAGCCTAAGACAGAGCCACGTTCGCGAAGGAGGATCGCGTAGATGACCGTAAAAAAAAAAGTGGGCGAGAGATACTAATCGCGATCGTGAGGTAAAGAAGCCGTACAAATTTAGCGAGGATAATTTTACCCCGCTCAACACCAAAGCATCCCAAATATCTTGTTTGAAATTAAGTGAACATTTCGACAAACCAAAGCCTATGAGGCGATCCTGATAGCGCGATAAATCCAAATCTGCGACTATCACAAGGACCATGGCCACATCACCGATGAATGCTTCACCCTGAGGCGCGAGATAGAAAGGCGATCCGTGAGGACCAGCCAATAAATATAAACGCGAGGGAACAACACTCCCGGTCGGGGGCGCCAACCTCGCGTCTATCGAGAGAGTTCAGGTCATCCACGGGAATATTCCCAAAGAACCATCAATCGAAATCTCGATAAATCAAATCAATACCCGCGGCAGCGGTGCAGTTGGTTGGGAGAGAATGAGAAGGGAATCATATTCACAAAAGCGAAATGACAGCGATCGGTGGCCTATGGAGATACCCTCATTCTAAAGGTGGGGGTGAACGACAAGCACGGCGTCAACCGAGTAATGGTCGACACCACGGGGCGGCGCGGCGTCATCTATTTCGACTGTTTAAAAACAGATCGGATTCGGGAGGCCAAGTTAAAACCCTACCTTGGGGTCCTCGAAGGTTTTACCAACGACACAAGACGGGTCAAAGGCACGATCGACCTCAATATCATTTTGGGCGACTATGAGCCTGTAGAGAACGGAGATAATAACTTTCTTGGTAATCGACACGCCTCTTTACTACAACATGATTTTGGGAATCCCAAATATGAAGAAGTTCCAAATGGTGGCGTCCGTTCCCCAACGGGTCAAATTTCACGTAGGGAAGAAGTTGGGGTCGCCATCACCGACCTGGAGCTTTCCTCGACTATATGACCAAAAACAGGTCGACTCTAAGCGACCCGGTGGATGGTCTTAACACGGCTACGGATCGATTGCTATGATGAAAGAAATCTCGGAGAAGGCCGTAGAGGTAGAAACATTGCAAGTTCGGGACGAGCCCGACTTCACCGCCAAGACGGGTTGATCGAGGTTATAATAAACGACAAATATCCCGATCAAAAGATAAAAATAGGATCGAGGACTACCGAGGAAGAAAGGAGGAGGAACGGATCGAGCTTCAAAAGCAAACTTGGGCGCGTTCGCTGGGAGGTAAGCGATATGAGAGGTGTGGAATCGGAGGTCGCCTTGCATAACCTGAGTGTCGATCCCAACTTCAGGCCAATACAACAAAGGGCGCGTCAATTCTCTACAGAAAAGGAGGTCGCAATAAAAATTGAGGTCGAGAAACTTTTAGCAGCAGGCATAATCAAAGAGCTTCAATATCCCACCTGGGCGGCAAAATGTAGTAATGGTGAAAAACACAACGGCAAGTGGCGGATGTGCGTCGACTTCACCGATCTAAACAAAGCTTGCCCCAAGGACCCCTACGCGCTCCCTCGAATCGATAAAATGGTGGATGGGATCGCGGGTTTTGAAACCTTAAGCTTTCTGGACGCCTACTCCGGCTACCACCAGGTCAAAATGGCCGATGAAGATAAGGAGCTGACGGCCTTCAGGGCCGCCGGCGGGCTATATTACTATGAGATGATGCCGTTTGGCCTAAAGAACGCAGGCTCAACCTATCAGAGAATGGTAAACAGAGTTTTTAGCACGCAGATAGGCAAGAACATGGAGGCCTACATTGATGACATGGTCGTGAAATCAAGTCGCCAAGATCACCTGGAGGACCTTCGCGAAACCTTTGCAAACGTAAAGAATCACTCAATGAAACTAAACCCTACGAAATGCACTTTTGGGGTCCAGGCAGGGAAATTTCGGGCTTTATGGTAAGTCAAAGGGGATCGAGGCAAATCCCGAAAAATCGAGGCCCTGGTCAACATGAGCGAGCCTACCAAGATTAAAGAAGTACAAATGCTCAACGGCGGGATCACGACTTTGGGTAGGTTTGTCTCAAATCTGCAGAAAGAAGTCCGCTTTCTTCAAAATTCTCGAAGAGGGCCGTACCTTCTCTTGGGCAAATGAATGCTCCTGTGCATTTAAAGACCTCAAAGAATACTTGTCAAGACCGCCGTTGCTAACTGACCCGAGGCTCGGGATACTGCTTTTATATTTGGCGACCTCGAGATAGGGCCGTAGCCGCAAAGACTTGTAAAAGAGGAGGAAGGCTCGCAAGCCGCTTTTTATGTTTCCAAAGCTCTAAGCCCGTTGAAAGTCGTTATTTTAATATAGAAAAGTTGGCTTATTGTGTTGTTATAGCGCCCGCAAATTAAGGGCTTACTTTTCATCGCACACCATCGTAGTGTTATCAAATGCATCGCTAAGACAGTTTCTTCACAAACCCGGACTGTCCGGTCGATTGCTCACGGGCCATCGAGCTTCACGAGTTCGATATCCGATATGAGCCCCGAAAGGTCAGTAAAGGCCCAGGCTCTCCCAGATTTCATAAGCGCGAAACAAGCTTCAACGAAGAGGTGAAAGAGCGGCTCTGCTCGAACGCGACCAAGATAGGGTCACCACGAGGACGAGCCTATCGTGGCCAAGTCACCGTTAGCGGCTCTACGTTGATGGCTCCGCTAATCACAAAGGGTGTGGCGCGGGAATAATCTGTTAGAACCGGGCACATCGGAAGAAATTGAGCGAGCTCTCGAGATTTGATTTCACCGCCTCTAACAACCAGGCAGAATACGAGGCCGTCATTGCTGGGTTGAAACTCGCCAAAGCCATGAAAGTCGAAAATATACAAGTATTTTGCGATTCACGGTTGGTGGTGAATCAAATCAATGGGTCATTTGGCATTCATTGCGTAAATTTTACAAAGGTATATTAACCTCGTCAAAAGACTCGGCGCAACTTCACATATTGTCAATTCAAAACATCCTCGAGAGGACAATCATAGAGCGCACTACTTATCCAAATTAACCAAATAAGACGCGCGTCGTGCGATCCTAGCATCATGGTCGAACACCTATCGGAACCCGCCATCTCCCAGGGACGAGATCATGGATTTCCAACCCAAGAACACTTGTTGGGTCGACATCATGAAGTCTTATATTGAGTTAGGAGAGCTTCCGAGCGACCCTTGCAAAGCTAAGGCCTTAGTAAGAAGGGCCGCAAGATATACGATTATGGACGACGTGCTTTACCGTCATTCATTCTCGAAACCCCTTCGCGATGCGCATTTAACCTGAGGAGGTAACGGGAATCCTAACAGAGCTACATGAGGGAACGTGCGCGCCATCTCTCCAATCGAACACTAGCACAGAAGGTACTTCTAGCCGGATATTATTGGCCGAAATTAGCAGAAGACGCCAAATCTTATACCAGAGCATGTGATGCTTGCCAGAGGTTCGCAAGTATCCCCAGGCTACCCTCAGTCGAACAAAGCATAGTGGTAGCCGCCTGGCCTTCGACATGTGGGCGATCGACCTCATCGGACCCTTGAAGAAGAATGGTCGCCGGGTGCGCGAATACGTGGTCGTCGCGGTGGATTATTTTACTAAATGGGTCGAGGCTAAGGCCTTGGTAAAAACCAATACCAGGGGACATAACATACTTTTGCTCGATCAAATATGGACAAGATTTGGTGTTCCAAGAGTGATGGTTTCCGATCACGGACCTCAATTCGAGACGAATTCGACAGATTCGTGAGGAGAACAATGTTAAACATTGGCAATCATCCGTGTGCTACCCGCAGGAAATGGGCAAGCCGAAAATGCCAACAAACAGTCCTAAGTGTGTTGAAAAAGAGCCTGGTGAGAAAGCAGTCACCGGCGGATCACCTTCCAAATGCTCTATGGGCACTCAGGGCGTCGCGAAAAATCACAATGAGGAAACTCCTTTGCTTTAACATATGGATCTGAGGGCTATGGCGCTGTGGAAATGGCCTTACCAAGCCCTAAGGTCGTTTTTACAAATGAGGTCAATAACACAAATGGCGCCAGAAACTCGAGCTTGATCTAGTAGAGGAACGGCGCATCCAGGCATACTGATGCGTCTAGTCAATTATAAACAGCGGCAAAGCGTCATCACGACAAACGTATTCGCAATCATCACTTCGCCGTCGGGATTACGTTCTAAAAAAGACAAGCCGCGGGCCACGGTTTAAAAAAGGAAAGCTATCGGAAAATCGGGAGGCCTCTACGGATTTCGCGAGTTATCAAAAAGGGGACGTACATGCTAAGTGACAAGGAGGGCCACGAGTATAATAGGCCATGGCATGCGAGACAATCGTAAAAAATACTATATGTAACAAGCCAATTCAAATAAAGTTGTTCTTCCAAATCAGTATTTACATTCTTGTCTTTTCGTCATCATCCAAAAAAAAACGAAAAAAAAAAAAAAAAAACGACGATGAAAAGTTTTTTCAAACATATCGATCAAGCCTGGACAAACTTCCATCAACTGCAGGATGGTTATCTTCCTCCGATCACATATGTGGAGGTCCAAAAACGACACCACGCTTGCAAAGGGCTCCACCGGATAAGTTTTTTCAAACATATCGGTCGAGAGTATGGAAGGGGACCCTGGCGCCACTGCATAATTTGGTTATCAGCGACGCGAAAGGCATGCGGCGACCAGTACCTCGGCGATCTTGACTCACCGAGCACGCATATCTTAGTGCCTCGCGATGGATCAGCACTCCCCAGTCTATATCCACTCGATGGTCGCGAATGGCGTGCAGAAGGAGCGCTTCGCTCTCACTAACAACATCGGCATAGATAAGAGCGCGGGAATTTATAAACTTCTTCCACTCACGGTCGCTGCGAGAGAGGTCGGACGCAGTCACTCCCAAAGACCAAACCCGCTGATTCTCGGGGAACAGCTCGCACATTGCAATACCTAGGCGAATCTGCCTATTTTCCTCATCCGCAAGATCCCAGGCGATCTCATAATGGGAGGAGGGATTTATAGCGGGTATGTTAAAAACTTGGTTAATTCTCTCCGGAGTAAAGATAACGGGGACACCCCGGAGAGAAATGCTGCTCACAGTCCCGCCAGAGGCTACCTCGCATAACAACACGAATAAAATTCCCGTATCATGGTAACATTAACCGCTCCCAGTGGCTCAAAATAAATTCCCACCACCCGAAAGCCGAACGCGCAAGATGGAGCCGTCTTTCTATTCGTTGTTCATTTAAGCCCCTCTCCTCATAATATCACGCCACTTAAAATAATCCTGAAATAATCCTTGGCAACGGGGAGGCAGGGTGAAAAAGGGAGAAACATCCCGGATAGGACGAGCTTTCCATATCCGAACCTGGCTGCTTTCCCCTGGATGAGACATAGAGTCGGGGGATAAACGGTAAAGAGGATAATGAACGATTGAGGGAGGACGATTGAGGGAGAAAGAAAGCAAACTCAGTATGAGGCAAGAGGTAGAGTGAGTTCCAAAGTAACCCCCTTTTTATACCAGAGAAGGGGTATAATCAACGGTTGGGATTAACTGGATCCTAGGGCCAGATATGCAAACTGACCCGAAAACCAAGGCAACAGGAGCGCCAGACCATAAAGAGACCGAAATTTATGGCTACAGTTACAACTGACACCTAGTCATTAGGGGTCATAACTCTGCGTTAATGACACAGTCAAAGGCTGCTCTAACAGGCTCTATCTTCTGGCAAAAGCACTGCTCTCAATAAGGCCGCTGAAACTTTGAAAAATTAGCGTCGCGTAGCGACTATGGTTAGAACGAGACGACGACGTTTCATGACTGCTTGACGCTGCCAAATTATTAAGCAACCTCGCATTTAATCAAGAGGGCAAAGACAGAGAATAAAATAACTCATTACGACCTCGCGAAAGGCCGCGATCGAATCGGCGACAGGAAAAGCCAAGTTTTATAAATTGAAAAATGCGAAAATAAATTGTCAAGATATTACAAATCAAGATTCACCAAATCACAAAAGTAAATAGTCAAAGTTACAAATCAAATTTTCAAAGAGCTCGCAGAAAAGTCCAAGAAATCTAGAGAGCATGCGGAGTAAAGTGGGTCTTTAGTAAACTAGTCGCCTTGCTCGTAGGCGGAGGTTTCTTCAACATCTCAAAGTTTACAGGATTAACAGGAGCAGGATCCCAAACAGGCTCGCCGCGTTTAAGCTGTTCAGTCTGAATCGAGGTAACGAGCTCGCTTGCATAAGGGATTTCCGGGTGAAAGACCACTAAATCGGGATGACCTTGATGCGTGTTCACCCACCGCAGCATATCTTCCAGAGTGATGTGCCCCCTGCCTCGATCAGCCCAGATACAGCGAGCTAGGTGACTAAAGCCCTGGTCAAAGCTATTCTCTATAAGGTCGAAGAAGTCATCCGAATTCTTGTAGCCAGCGACGGCCCCAGACTTGGCCTCTCGACGACCTCACCGTTTTCTTCACAAATTCCTCAATAGCTTTCTCAAGAGCCTCTTTGGCGGCCGCTCCGCCTCGGCAAGCTTAACCTCAACGCGGGCGATCTCCTCCTCGCGCCCCGCATAATCCTTTGTCAAAGATGCAACTTTCTCATTGATCTCAGCATCCAATTTAGAGTGCTCCTCCATGATTGCTTTCATCTTCTCCACCTCGCCAGCCGCATGCTTAGCTTTCTTTTAGGCGGTAACCCTCGCTTTATCGCTTGCTCCCACCGCGCCGTCACTTTCCTCACCTCTCGCATCGCGCCTCTCGTGACCTCAAGTACCTGTTTAAACGAGCACCGAGTACAGTGGAAAACAGGGGATAATTAGCAAAAAAAAAAAAAAAAAAAAAAAGCGGTCTTACCAGAGAAGCCGCAATCCCAAATCGGCCGCTCAAATCTCTGATTTCAAAGAATCTCATCTTGAGGCGGAGAGTCGTCTGAGCCGCATAAGCGGGCTAATATGCCCCGGCCAATCTCCACTTGAACATGATCGATAACCGAGAGGATCGGCCCAAGAGGAATCACATCGACAATTGCTTCACCAACCCGACGAGCTTTGGATAGGTCAAGATCCTGGTAAAGCTCGGATCCAACCACGGGCCTCTTTCCCGCACAACCTCGAGGCAAAGTTTTTGTGGCGTCTCGGTGGTGCGCTCTTCTCCACCGGAGTTTCAACCTCTTCAAGACGCGCGCCGGCGGGGAGGCGGACCGTTTGGGTGGGCGATCATCCTTCGCCTTCTCTGGTTGAGGTCGCTTCACGCCGTCGACTCTTTTTAGTAGGGGATGAGTCTTTTTGAGGCACCACCTGACTGGGGCCCGCAACAAGGCGCAGGAAGAAGTCGCAACAAGGCGCGTAAGAGGTCGCAGCTTCCGGGTTATGTGTCTCTTCGACAATCGAGGCGCTTCATTGGCGGGGCACCATCCCTGTAGCTTTCTTCAAAGCCTCCTCTGCCGAGCATTGGCCGCTTTGTCTCGCCTCCGCATTAAGCTTGTTTCGTGAGCCTCGCGAGCATTTGGATCCATACCTACAAAAAGAAGGCGGTTTAGAACCCAGAAAACAAAATGAGCATTTACAAATAAATACAAGTGGACAAAGAAAGTTACAAAGCGGCCTAAGTATAGTGGTCGCCCCACATTCCAGGCACTCGTAGGAAAACATTTGTTGATATGACAACCCCAATCCAGTCCGGATCGCAGCTCTCAGGGACCCATCCGTACCATGGGCGCGGCATTCCTCTCGCCCCACTGTGCCCGCCATACATACAAAAGGCTCGGCCAGATCAAGAAGTTCAACCCAGAAACATTTCTCCAAGATGGCGCCGCCCGTCCGGCCGAATTAACGTCATCACCCCTTTACGTAGCGCCGCTCACTCACGGTCAAAGATTAAAAGCGTGGATTTGCCTCCACGGACTTACGCCCTAGAAAAGGCCACCTACCTTCGACTGACTTTCGGTACCACGCCCCATTTGTGAAACTTATTGGGAAGCGGGAATAGTAAGCGAAGTCTCGCGACCTCGAGAGATTTGTCCAGAATAGACGTCCCACGTAAGGAATAAAATTGCCCCAAAAGTTAACATCGGCTCGATCTTCGTAATCCGCACATAACGATGAAGGCCATCAATCGGATAATAGCCCCGACGGCAAAATCAGAGGGAAATGCCTCGCATCTCCTGCAGATCTTCACAAAAAAGGATCGAAAAGCGGTCTCTGCACCCGCACACAAATGATGGAAGTGGAGGATAAGGGTGTCCTCGGAGCGACGCCGCACTCTACATAATCCTTGTGGTCCCCGGTTTAAATTTATCGGACTCTTTCTTATAATCGAAAAAAGAAAACCGATACACACCGGTGTCGATTCGAATATGCTATTAATGGTCCTGCTGAGATCGCTACTCTTGCACGATCGGGACCATTTCTTATCAACGCCCTTCTCATACGCCGCCACGATCGCAAACTCTCGCATAGCTTCGGGATTGTTAGGACGAGAGCTCTTCGGTGAGGTATCGCCGCAGCCGCCTCACCAACCGCCATGGTTTGGCTCGCAATTTTCCTTTTCTTACGCTTTTATGCAGCATCCGTATATCCTTCCGGGCAATTCCGCATTTTCGTCCTCACTGGACCCCATTAACTCATGAACCGCGGCGCCTGAACATAAGCTTCGTCATGGTCGGAGCGCCGCTAGTACTGGGACCGCAGCTTTGTCCTTCGGTCGGAAAGCGATTTCTTCACCCACGAATCAAGCGGAGACTTTTGAGCCCGCGCTTTCTCCTTAAGGCTCACCTACGCGGGCGGATTTCGGGGCGAGACGAAGGCCTCCAACTCAAAAGGGCCGACATCCATATGAGCGCCCTCATCGTATAATCTCGCCAATATCTGCGCGACTACTTTCCACTTCAACCTCGTCCCAACGAGACGCCAACCGAGGCGCAGAGATAGTATGGGGTCATCCTCGGCATAATCGTAAATCTCCTTTCCGTGAGTCGTCGCGCTGTAATAATCATTCCCGACATCCTGCAAAAATAAGGGAGGAAAAAGGTGGAGCTTCGGACTGGTATAATAATAAATTAGCCCAGGAAGGTGATCGCACCCACTTCAATACCGCCTCCGCCGTTTTGCAAGAGATCGCAAATAAAATTACAGAGGATAGCGAGGAGCGGGTGAAACCCCAATTTTCCCAGAAAGCTATAATCTCTCCCAGGAAAAATCCCGCTTTTAATCGGAAACAAGGCAATGTTGCATCTCCGTAGCAAAAGAATGACAAAATTGATATGTATGGAAAAACAAGGCAGGGATGGATGAGTAAACGAGTTAACAGAAAGGATTTCTTACCTGATTTGCTGAGAAAGATTGGAAAACCGCGTAAAAGCTGGGAAATACTCAAAGAGGTGGCCGGAATCTTCAAAAGAACCGCCGTGAAATCCTAGAACCACCGCAGAACGCCGTTGAACCTTCAAAGCTCGCCAAAAACTTGAGAATTCTAAAAACAACAAACAACGGAGAAAATAAGAAACACTAAAAGTGTGAAGGGTGAGAAGCGAAAGCCTTATATAGGCAAGGGGGCCACGATCGTACGGTTGGGAACGCTTCATCCAACGGTTCGATTAGGCGGCGGTTATCGCTTTTGAAATCTGAAAAGCGTCCCATCGGTACTCCACGCATAACTACCTAGGCGATTCTTTGAAACGGCCGCATCGTTCGAGAGGAAAACCTAGAGGACTGACGTCAGCCACGATTGACGGCGACAAGGTCGCAAAAACAGGCCCAGAGTTGCTTTGAGGTCGCTTGCTTTGAAAGCACGGCCCTTAGAGAACAAGTCGCATCGAGGCGACAAGGTCGCAAAACAGCCCCCAGAGTTGCTTTGAGGTCGCTTGCTTTGAAAGCACGGCCCTTAGAGAACAAGTCGCATCGTATTTGCGACAAGGTCGCAAAACAGCCCAGAGTTGCTTTGAGGTCGCTTGCTTTGAAAGCACGGCCCTTAGAGAACAAGTCGCATCGACGACAACAAGGTCGCAAAAAGCAAGCCCAGAGTTGCTTTGAGGTCGCTTGCTTTGAAAGCACGGCCCTTAGAGAACAAGTCGCATCGCACGACAAGGTCGCAAAACAGCCCAGAGTTGCTTTGAGGTCGCTTGCTTTGAAAGCACGGCCCTTAGAGAACAAGTCGCATCGCAGGCGACAAGGTCGCAAAAAATAGACCGAGTTGCTTTGAGGTCGCATGCTTTGAAAGCACGGCTCTTAGCGAACAAGTCGCATCGCACGACAAGGTCGCAAAAAATAGACCCAGAGTTGCTTTGAGGTCGCATGCTTTGAAAGCACGGCTCTTAGCGAACAAGTCGCATCGATTTACAAGGTCGCAAAAAATAGACCCAGAGTTGCTTTGAGGTCGCATGCTTTGAAAGCACGGCTCTTAGCGAACAAGTCGCATCAGACGACAAGGTCGCAAAAATAGACCCAGAGTTGCTTTGAGGTCGCATGCTTTGAAAGCACGGCTCTTAGCGAACAAGTCGCATCGCATTTACAAGGTCGCAAAACAGGCCCAAAGTTACTTTAAGGTCGCTTGCTTTGAAAGCACGGCCCTAAGTGTACAAGTCGCATCCGACGATGAGGTCATAAAGGTGTTGATAATTACTCCATCCTTCATATCCTCGGGAATATCATTAAAGCACGGAGTAGGGGCCATTGATGGGTATAAATAATTCCGCCACCTCAACAATGAGGACAACCCACTGCGCCACCCTCCGGCATGACAAGAGAGATCGCAAAGGCGGCCCATCAGTCTCTCACCTCGCCGCGACCAAGGCATTTGCGGTCCCAGGCAAGTGCAACAGATCCTGTGAATCTCATCCAGGCAAGTCAAGAAGGGTCGCCAGGGGGGCGAGGCCAGAGAGGGCTTGCTCCTTGCGACCTCAGAGAGATGGCCGCCGATTGATCCAGATCTTTTCCCCACTTGTAGCTTAGATATTTCGTCTTGCTTAGTATCTAAGTAAGACCTAGCTATTAGTAAAATATCTAATAGATTACTTATTCCTAAGTTATCCACCTCTATAAAAGGGGTGGTCATTGTAAACTAAAGAGGATGAGATATATGAAATACACACTATACTTGCAAGCCAAAGCTCTCTCCATTCTAACTCTCTCCATACCACCACCCGCCGGAGTAACACCACACCTTAAATACAGCCAGATATCCACCATCCATACACCGCAAGGACACCCGTGACGATTTAGACATCTTCACTTATCTTTTGGACTAACGTCCTAACATAGATAGATCTTGAGAACACCGGCTAGCAGTATCTCCTTACGCGACCTATGCTAAACTCTTTTAGCATCATATCTATATAGGTAAACCATAATCTAACAGTAGTTAAATCTATCACTATAGATTCTTATTTCTAAAATAAGAACTACTAATCCAAGTGCTTTCGTAAAAGATCTTGAACTACCAAACATTAATTGACTGTGACATGGGGTATTAATTCTCGAGAGAGATATCTAATACCTTGCTCAAAAATCATAGCACACTCCCACTATCCATCTTGCACATTGGGCATATCCTTCTTTTGACTAAATCAAACTCCTTTGATTATCAAACAAAGAAATTGTCTAGAGAAACTTGGTTGAGTCCATAAATGGATCTCGTGGGCTTGCATACCATGTTATCATATATTAACATTGAGTTGTCTGCCCAACGTCTTCAACACTATCATATAGTCATGATACGAAGTTATAACAAGTATTATCTGAATAGAACTCAGCCTTACGGGGACATTCCCTCTAGGTAAGACAGACTAGGTTCACAACCTGGTTGTCACTGATGGAACCTAATTCAGATATTATGGCTCCTGACCATATCTCTCAATCTTGCCTTTCAAACATTCCTTCATAAGTCGTGAGATATTCATTCATCAAGATGAACATACCAGCAGCCATTTTGGGCTTGAGGTTATCCACAGACTTACAGAACTTTTGTGTGCACTGTGTAGTGTTCTACACCTCATCGTTATCAAGGCGTCGCTTCATGTTCCAATGGTTGAATATATCTTTGTGGTTCTCAAACTCTTTTGAGATCTCGATTCACTCCCACTGTTTCTTTTGGAAGAAACACTTCCTTTAGAAGACAGCATGTTTGGAGACAAACATTTTGCTCCACGGACAAGTAAATAATGTCTAGCATACTTGCTAAGATATTCCACAAAGTTGCATATGCCGTACTAGGCTCCAAGCCTTTCTGACTTTGCCTATGACAACTTCAAATCATCGGTTAAGATAGATTCGACATTATCCCCTTCCATGTCTAATATGGAATTTATTCAACCTTTATTCTTTGGAACTCGGTTAAGTATAAGGGCACTATCCCGAAGCGGGTAAGGGATACTTCGCATGGCTTGCGTCACACCTTTTTATCATATAAAGTGTTGTTTCCATTTTGGGAACACAATCTAATTGCGTATCCCAAAGATGATCTTGATCTCGACTATGTGAAGCATAGTTGTTTTTCATTAACTTGTATTCTAATCAGAGTGTTATGTTCTTTTTCGCCTTTTTGCTCGGGATGATCAAAAGATAAGTGGGGGGTAGTTGATAACGCTCTAAATGGTACCATTAATTATATCTATATTCACCCCGAATTCTACTTGAGAGAGGATAGATAGGCTCATTATTATGTGGAATATATGTTAAATTCTATGTGAATGTTTCTAGGATCGTAATTCTGCATCTATACTCTTTTCCCGAGGTTTTGGTACTGTTTTCTCTCGTTTTGTGTGTTTTATAGGATGTACCGAATTTGGAGCATTGGAGAATGGATCTGGACCAAAGGAAATATGTTGGGCCGAGTAATTAAAGTCCAAGAAGACGTCTAATGAAGAAAAAGAGGAAAAGTCAGCCCGGTTTACCGTGGGCTAGGTCTGGTAAACCGAGGACTTGTTGGACACGAAATCAATTCTGCCGTATTGTCTAGGTCGGTTAGGGTATTCTATGAGTCTTAAGTCAGCTGTTGTATCTATATAAGGCCGCATCTACAGATTATTGCATAAGTCTTCATAGGTTGATAATAAGTTTTTATATACATTATACAATTTGATGAAATAAAGTTATTACAAGCTTTTGAGGAGTTATTTCTGGTTTTCTCCATTTCTCTACCATCTCTAGCTTGAGTAGATCGAGCTAGATCTTCATTGCTTTGAAGGTATGAAGCTTTGAACATTCATTTTGTCTTCAATATGGTAGATCGTTTCAGATTTATGTGTTTTAGTTAATCTGCATGTTTAACAACCCCATGATTTACTTATAATAATCATATTTGAGCAATGTAGATCCGTAAACAGAAAAGTGACCCGTAAACCGGGCGGTCTATACCGGGTTTACCGAGGCAATATTTAGAATACCTAAATCTGGGATTCACTACAGCTACGTTGATCGACAGGTTTAATTAACAATAGGTTAGATCCGGCCAATCTGCTTATTGTAATCGTAAAGCTAGCATGAAATATGAATAGTGAAGTGTTAGTTTGGACATAGTCCGATGGACCCTAGAAACGTGCTGATCAGTGTCGACAGCTGTCTAGGCGGGTTAGAGGTATGAGTTAGCGCTCGATATTGGCAATTATAGTTCTTTATGCGTATGGGCTATTACGGACCAATTAAGGAGGGTAGCTTGCGTATAGATTATCTACTACCATTGTCGGAGTAGATAGGGTTAGGAGTTGCACCAGTAGCTGATAATTAAATCCAAAGCTCACTCGATTAATTTAAGGAAATTATGTGGGGAAGTAAATATAATGATTAACAAAACCAAGTTAGTATATCGGTGAGAAGAGGGGGAGAAATACCAAGTTCTTTTATGTTTATTGTTGGTCAATGACCGCCTATATGTCGCTTCTTAATTAGGTTAGAATCGTTTATACTTAAAGTTGCATCGTTTCTGTGGGATCAACCTTGACTCGCATTTACTATACTACGATGTACCTAGTATTCTTGCTAGTAATATCGACGTTAGTGACTTACACGCGATCACTTGCCTGATTACGTCTTCAAAGTCCGTGATAATACACCGATTCCTCTTATCGCTCATATCACATTTCCTTAATAATATGGCTAGCGTCTCGGTTATCAAGGCCTTCTCGCACACCGCGACGCTTCTTTCGGATAGGCGCGCTTTCAGTGATGGTGAATTGTCATTTATCCCACGTGACCCAGGTGGTCTAACGCTGACCTTTTTTCTATACTTTTTTCGGTAACTTTCTTAGGGCCGTTTCTCGTAGAGGAGTGGATACTATCTTCCTCAATTTTAATGTGCTGGGTTCTCCCTTGTTGATTTTGTCTTGTATTTCACCTGCTGGGCGATCCTCGCTTTGGTGGTGGCGGAATTGGTTTAGGTGGCAAACCCTTAGAGATGAGAAGTTCATTGACCAAGAATAGATTTTGATGTAATCAAGATAATTTCGGCGGCGCGATCGCCTCGAGGGTCGTTAATGTTTGTCATCTTCTGCAGGAAGACCCTCGACTCTGTATTGATCTCGATGGCCCGATGGCGGCCTTCTTACGGGTGTGTCTAATATGAACAGGATCCGCGGTTACAACGGCCTCTTTAGATTAAGCCTTCTGATTGATGATGTGTCTAGCATCATTATGCTTCAGTCTACCCTTCTGCTGTGAGGGATTCTAATTTGCGGTGGGATTTTCAGGCATGTCTTACACATGGTGGGTCCTGAGTGGTTTTTTTCCTGGTGTGATGGGCACCAGCTGCAAGTCCTTGCTCCCTACCATTTGTCACAACCTGATTCGCTGTCTGCGCTAAAATCCAGAAAGTATCATGACAAATAACCACCAGTCCTCTGATACTCACCTACCTTGTACAGTCTAACATTCAGCCGGTGGGTTTAGGATATTGTTGAAAATGACCTTTCTGGCGAGCCGATGGGTGGTCCGGTGTACGGAATATCGGAAATTCAAGGACAGCTGGGACGAATCAACCGGGAGGTCCACGAATATATCGAATTTGATGATTCTGACATATTACATCCCAAAAACCCAGCTAAATCCTCAGAATATACCAAATGAGGCGTTGATAAACCAGCAAACATAACTTTTGTTCCGTCTTTACGTGAAAATGACCAGAAACACAATATATGCAAACCGAAAGTATCAAAACAACTATAATTTCACCAAACTTGGCCCTTAACGTGAAAATGATAAGAGTGTCGATTTCTCAAGAGCAAACTCAGCTAAATGCATGTTCCTCATTGGTTTCAGTAGGTGAGAAGCAAAGACAACAAGTATTAACCCTGATAATGTAATTTCCGACCAGAAAACGTAAAATGATGCGACTCCGATGAGGTCACACAAAAACCATGAGAGAGGTGATGATACAAACACTAACTCGTGACTTCTAAGCAAGATTCTAGGAGTTTGCCTTGTTTCGAAGATGAGGTAACGCTGAGACGGAGATTTGGGTTCAACCGAATGAGAGCTGATAGCTTTTCGTGGAAGAGATGTGTAAGTTTGTTGAATATGGTAAAGATCCTCCTGAGGTCGCCTTAGAGGACGAAGGTGTGGAGCCGTACGCCGGAGAATACCAAAATGCATGATTTTCCCGGTAACGAAGCCAACTGATAATATCGAAATTATCTCAGGTGATTAGCGGTGTTTCATGTGGTGGATATCTACTATGAAAGGTGTGTAAAAGCGGTCGTGCTCGGCGGTGTTGTGGAATTCCGGTGGTGGTGCAAATATGATGAGAAATGAGTAGTAAAATGCGCAGAGTTTGCCTTGGTTTTTTTTATTAATTTCCTCTCTTGAATGAGTTACAATGAGTCCTATTTATGGGGAAGAAACCGACTATAATTTATAATAATTACAATTGAGGAGTAATAGTACAACTAGGTCTTTGGCTAGCCGGCGATCTCACGATAGGTCTGACAGTTGGCGGACCCCTACGGCTTCGCGGTTCCTCGCATCCCTCATCCTCTTGGATTGTCAGCCGATCGTTATCTCTTCCATCTAAGTATTTTGGGTTCGGTTTTCTTGCGGATCCACCCATCCTACAGGTTCGCCTATCGGCCCCTTGCCTACTCTGTCAACAGATTAAGCCTAAAACCAATGTACGGGGCCGAGTGTTGGCGGGCCTGAATCGGCTTGGGGATTCGCAAGTGATGGTGGCCGTTGGTCTTATCTGCTGCTATGGAAGCCAGGTGGACCCGTATAAGGATCCGTGGGCTGGATTACGGCCCAGATATACCATACCGCCATTGTCTATGTATTTATATTTTCTAATTGAAGTCTTGTGGAAATAAATCATTTTTGTTTAAGTGACATATCGTGCAGGCAAATGTTGGTGACTATGTGTATTAACCGTGTGGGAAATGAAATTTATGTTTTGATGATGATTCATTGATTATTTTAATAACCCCATTGATGAAGTGTCATAACTAGCTGTTATAGTGCAAAGCAAAAATATGTCTAGAAATCAATGTATATGATTTATTAGGGTCTGATATTTGTATAGGTAAATCAGACAAGCACTGTAATAGTTTTAGGATCAGAACTGAGAAAACGAGAAACTGACTTGATGTTACTAAGAATACTGAGTTTAGGTACACACAACTGAAGAACTGAAGAAGGTAAGGTCGCTGAGGGACACAGACTCGGTTGACTTATCTAGAAGCAGAAGGCTGAGGGAACAAACTCAATGAATGAAGAACTGAGGGACCTAGGCTCAGTTATAGAAGATTGAAGAACTGAGGGTTCAAACTTAGTTATGGAAGATAAAGCTGAGACTGTAAAGTTAGAATTCAGGAAAGTCTGTGATGACCTGAACTGACTTTATGGATCCTGAAAGAAGACCTAAGATACATAAGGACAATGATATTTTAGCTGATTTATGGAATGGTGTACTCTGATTAAGTCAATTATAATCGAGATGAAGAATGAGTCTTGAGCTTTTAAAGAAGAGTAAAAACTCGCTTAATGCTCTTAAGTCAAAAACCGACTAAATCTTATAAGGCAAGTTTTCATCTTCGAGGTCAAGAAAAAACTAAAGGAGAATCGACCGCTATAAAGTAAGCAATTTTATTGGTGGAACAGAATGTCGAAAGGACGCCGACATTCAACGTATTGCTTAAACCACCAACGGATATAAGGATTCGAATTCAAACGCTCTAATGCATCTAACCGTTGGAAAAACCCATATAAATAGGCCACTTCTACCTCAAGAAGAAGTGCAGAGTTCTAAGGTTAAATTTATCAAGAAAGATTCAAGAAAGGGGGAAAGTGAATCAAAGGAACTCCTGCTAATTTATATTGCAAGATCAAGAAATCTTCAAGTGTTCATAAGGATTCAAAGAAAGATCAAGATCAATCATTTGAAGAAAAACAGAGCTGAGTATATCATATACATTTAGAAGAAGAAGCTCAAAATACAAATTGAATCATAGTTATTGATTCAAGTCTCAACTTTGATTTTATCAAAGGTTTAGACTCAAAAACACCAAGAAGGTGTGAAGGACAGCTTGAGTGCGATTAGGAAAATCTGTGTTTGTGTAGAAGTCGTGAAGAGGCAATTCTACCTCTAAGGACCAGTGAAGCAAGCTTAGTTCAAACAACAATTCTACTTGTTGAAGACTGAAGCTGGAAGATTGTGAAGCTAGGGATTAGTGAAGGACAATCAGTGTTTAAATTTAGTTTGTGTCTTGTAACTGTAAACCTTAAGAACATAGTGAATTTGGCCTCCTACATCACAAGGAAGAGAGGATCGACAGATTACACCACCTGGAACCTCTATCATTTCTGCTCATTTACTTACTTGCTTTACTCATTTGATTACCTCATCTAAGTTTATATTGCACCGCATCACACTCAAGAAACATAAGAAATCGAGTCAAGACATCAACAAGCATTTCATCTAGGACAAACCGATAAACTCTAGTTTCATATAAAGGCTTTATATAATCCATTGCCGTTAACTCGATTAAGATAAGTCGTCTTGACGAATACTCACTAATTTAGCTTAACTCCACACAAGTTTAAAGTTGAACTTAATCGATCAAGATTCCGTTTTGCTTGGTTTTTAGACACGTTTATTCATCCCCCTCTAAATTTGTGTCGCCTTTCCAAGGACCAACAAAACGAACTATCGGGCCAAGTGGGAGAATGTAAGAAATGTCTTATTTTAGGATAACATTTAATTAATTATAATTTTGTTGTGGCTACTAATTAGAATTAATTATGGGTCGATCTTTTGAGCTCTCATTAATGTGTGATTAATACTGATGTTCTTATATAGGCTACACAAGGGACTCAAGTGCAATTTTGTAACCGTAGTTAATTTCCGCCCATCAAAGAAATTATATTTAACTCACGTTTAATAAACCAATGTGTAACGAATTTACTGTATTCGTGAGAGATAACATAACGTCCACATTAATGAGAGATCAAAAGATCGGGCCATAATTAATGTCTAATTAGTAGTCATAATAAATTATAATTAATTAAAATGTTATCCTAAAATTAGACATTTCTGACACTCTTATCTATCAAAGTAATCAGAACTTTCGATCGATCTCATGAACGTATTTTATAGTTTCAATGGAAGGAATATATTATTATTCCTCCTTGAGGTTATTCAACAAATAGCGGTCCTTTGGTGTTCCGGTATTATGGTTATCATCGGGTATTATTGTTATATCTGATCAATGGATCGATTATTTTGATTTCTATGTTGATACACATCTTGATATCTTATGGATGTTTTTATCTTATCGATGTTGATCGATTATTTGGATTTATATATTGCCACACATGTGGATATTCTATGGATTTTTATATCTTAAAAAGGTTAAACCCTAACCTTGAGGGTCCCCACTCGCCCGATCCCACAGAATGAGTGGAGATGTTAATCAGGGACCTAGTAGCTCCGAGTCGAGGGCTGCCTTTTTACCAATAAACTGAAAGAATTTGTCCCTTTACGAGATTCGAACATTTACACTCCAGCTCCTGGCCCAACAGTAACTACAACACCCAAGTCCTTTACCACTAGGTCATATCCAGGGGATATGGATTTTTATATCTTAATATTATCGATGCTGGTCGATTATTTGGATCTCAATATTGGTATACATCTGGATACTCTATGGATCTATCTTTGCGACACATGGATATATATTATTGTCCAAAGGAGCAATAATTTATGATGGTGATCATTCTATCTTATTTCTATGGTTTACAAATCAGATGCTATTACTAAGGTAAAAGACCTAGGTAAAATTTTATTTTGTGAATATGGTGTTATTATTTTGTATTGAAATACATTGATTATTGATGAAAATGATGATGCAATATCATTCCTTGGAGTGAATGTGTATAAATTATTTAATGCATCAAATTATATAGTTTCGCTCTCGGGAGTGAACGTGACTAAATCAGATAAGTAAGTCGTGGTCGATTGACACACGCCTATTCCCAGAAGTGAATGTGACCAAATAAAATATTTGAGATGTATCGGATTATACATGTCCATCCTAGAAGTGGATGTGATTAAACTCAAAATTTATGATATGTTCATTCCTATAAGTGAACGTGAGCAATTAAATATTATAAATGTGTTGAGATACACAAGTCAGTTCCTGAAGTGAACGTGACATAATCTAGATATTCTATACCGATATTCAAAGATGTATTGAATCACGTCATTCAGTTCCCTGAAGTGAACGTGACATTATGTGACTGTGATTTTAAAATCGTCATAATAAATCTCACCAAAAGTGAGTTGATGACGTTATTGTGAAAATGATACAATGGTACAACCCGATATACTATATAATGAATCATCTGTTCTGTAGACAAATTTGATCAAAGGATTTGAACACCTGAAGATGGTCATTCTTTTAAAAATATATACATATGGACTTAGAGTTCATCAGAAGCATTTGTATGCTTATAAAAGTGAATATGAAATTCACAAGAATGCATATGTACTCGGAGTCCGTGTGAAAGGAAATAATCTTCCATCAAATGACCTTTATCCACATGATCTAGTCCTTTCCCTAAAGTGATTGTCACTAGATTAAAAAGTGGTAGAGGTCATATACGTGTCCAAATTCATGGACATATATCGTGGTTAATGTATCCATAAGGGATATCACAAGCGTTTTTCTTCTCGAAGGGGAAGAATTTTCCACCATGATATGGCATTGAATGTCCACTGTTCGCGTACTTGGAGTACGGCGAAATACCTGGTTCAATGTCTCAAACACATATTTAGTTGTGTGGATATCCCATGGTGTGAATATATACTAAAATGAGACATCGAAAGAATTAAATAGGTATGAATCTCTCAGAGAGATAATATACTTCTTCTCGATAAGGGAAAACATCGATGAAGTTTGTTTCTATTCATATAAGAGGATATTAATCAAGATTGATGAAACCCTAAAGGGTTCTTGCGATATTCAGAGATATCGATTGTGATAAAAATGTTTTTCCGAGATTAGGGGAGGAAAGTAAACATGGAGTTTATAAATCTCATGGAAAAACAATACATTAACGCACATTTAATCACCAGATGCATTTAATTACTCTGGAAGAGTGAACATCTGCAATTGCTCTGGTTGGGAATAAATGTCGCAGAAAGGTTTATCCTAGGAGGATAATATTTGTCTCAGAAGGGATAGTCCATGAAGGGTATGAGAATGATACGTGTATCAAATTAATATGAATAACGCTATAAGCGTTAAAGACCAATTGGCTCGTACGTATCAAATTAATGTAAATAACGCCATAAGCGTTAAAGACCAATTGGCTATGACTATATGATTTATAACTCCGGAAGAGTAAGCGTATGCTTGGGAAGAAAATATATAGCCAAAAAAGCCCCAGAAGATCAATAGAGTACTCTAGACGAGTAACGAAATCATAAACCCTTGAAGAGGTCAAGGCTGTAAGATATCAACCAAGTGTTGATATATAATATAGGTGGAACAAATAATATGCGGTTGCCATACATACATGAGGTGGGATAACAGAACTCAAGTTCATTCCTTGTGTTATTTTCTTGCGACCCCCCCCCCTCAAGTAAATGTAATGATTCTTGGAGAATCAAATTGCATACTTATATTGTTAATTATGTTCAACGCTTGGAGCGTGATAACCATATTTCTTCCACAAAATATAAATCTCATAGTGTTGATATAATGTATGAATGTTATCATCGTTGGAGCAACGTGACATGATAACAAATGCAACACCTGGTTTTATGAACAAGGTTCATAAAATGAGGCAAGCATATTTCGAAATGTCAAAATCACCCAAAGCGATTACCGTGCATGAAGCACATGAGATGGGTGAAGCATATAAAATATGTGAAACACAAAGTATATAATACATGAATTGTCTTAGAAGCAGGATAATTCGTTTGATTTGAGAGAGTTTGGATCCGTGATTGAACTCCGAAAAAGTTACAAAATATGACAAAGTATGAGTACCAGACTTATAATAGTAAGATCCATTACATGCACATGAGAGATTTTTATTTAGTTATGAAGACCAATAATTGTACTCCTTTTTCATTTTAACAAGTTTTTCCCAATGAGTTTTCTTAATTAAAGGTTTTTAACGATGCAATCAATGCACAAGAATGCATATGTCATGAATCTTTTTCCATTGACTTGTATTTTTCCACTAGGTTTTTCCAAGCAAGGTTTTTGGTACATGCCATATATGTTATACAAGTGATCATATCAAACGGAAAGGAAGTCGAGGACTTGTTTGTTACGTGGATGATGGATATTTATCCAAATTTCAAAAGCAATGCTTAGACTGGTTGTTCATTCACCAGTGGTGGTATATCGATTTCATGGCGCTGGACTCAGCAAGCTTTGGCCGCTAAACCCTCAAATCGTTGCGAAATGATAGCTATCATGAAACAAGTCGAGAATGTGTTTCGTTCGGATCATTTGCACATTAGATTCAAGAAATTTGAGGTTTATTCATCGAGAAAGAGAATCCGTCTTGATTATTTGAAGACAATGCGTATAAGCTCAGTTACATGGTGGCTGCATAAAACGCGATCGAACAAAGTATATTTCATCAAAACCCTTAGTCACACATGTTCTTCAGAAGAAAACCCATATTGATATTCAACAAATCAGATCTGTGAACTTCCATGTCTCCTAAAAGCTTAAGCTGATAGGGAGATAGATAATTAACATTATATATCTAATACGCCCCCTCAAAGTGTGGGCTGTAAGAGGGGAGAGAGGCCCAACACTTGATTTTTTTTTTTTTTTTTTTTTGGTTTTTGGGAAGTGCCTTTAAGAGAGAGAGACTCCAACACTTTTGTTTTTTTTTTTTTGCGCTAAGTTTGGCTTCAACTCGTGACCTTCAAATTGATACCTACGTGAACTTCCATCTCTCCTAAAAGCTTGTGATAGTGAGATAGATAATTAACATTATATATCTAATAAGATCAGTGACAAATCAGTAAGATTGTCAATTCCAGTATTCAAGAATGTTTTCGATTGGGGGAGAGAGATACACATATAAATATATACTCTTTTCCCCTTCACTTGATTTTTTCCACACTGGTTTTTCATAGTAAGGTTTTAAAGAAGTATATTAATTGTATTTAATCTAAATAGATATCCAAGAGAGTGTTATAAATATCAGATAATGTGATATCCATTAGATGTAGTATATACCTCATCGGTTGTAAAGTAATAGCCCGTAGAAAAAATTTACTTAATAATGTTCTTCACGCAAAAGACGACAAAACAGCAGATAAGATCGACGCAAAGACGACTAAGAATCTTCGATTAAGCGGTGTCGTGACAAGCAGAATGAAGCTAGCAATTGAAATTTATAAATAGACGATTTATAATGAAACGAGATTCTTCCACTCTTACATAGTATCTGTATCGTAATTTCATGTTGGATCAGCGAACCATTATTTCACAAGTTTTATATAAGAATATTAAGGCACACCAGTTTCAAAAAAAATCCATCTAGAACATCCTATCCAAATTCCAAACATCTCTTTCAAAGTTTAGGTGAGTCTTGTAAGCTATGGCCTCTGGACCTTTTTTCCTCGGTAATTTTTGTGTGGTGTCTCTACACGATGCGGAGACATATATGGAGACACACACATCATACAGTTTTATTCTGTCTTTAAACTGTGTGGTTTTGATCGTTTCACCCGTCACTTCACCTCAAAATCCCGTTCCACACAAGTATTTTCCTTTTTTTCTCTTCTCCCAATATGTTTCTTCATTTTTCTGTTTGTATTATTATTTTTCTTTATCATTTTACTGTTTTTAATGCAAAATCATTGCTTCCACGTTTCATCAATATGTAATTGCCACCTTCGCAATCATCCAAATAATTCACCTTAACACGTAGCTCCACTTGTGGTTCCATTACAGCCACCAATTATTTTCCCACTACTGCGGCGAGTTTTTCAAAGATAATATACTTATACTTATCACTGCTAAATATTTTAAGAGTAACGATAATGACATAACTTCATTGTGTACAACGATTGTCATAACGCCAGATCTACACCGTTAATTAATAATATGACTCATTAATTATTTTTATATCTATCATGATCAATCTGTAGATACACATCGCCACAGATTTATCATTGTGTCACAACATTTTGTCATTATCATTACTCATACTTAAACGGAGGTTCCGGCGCTTGAGTTTCTGGGTTCGAGTTCACCGCATATGTGTGGGTTCTTATTGACGGGTTTAAGTCTTATCATGCATATGTAGGTTTACTGTTCTCTAAATTGATATAATTTTATTTATGAAAAACAATTCTTTTACAAAAAATATGTAAATTTTTACAAAGAGCGTCAAGGACCGGGGGAGGGGATGAGCCCGACATTTAAACAAAATATAATTTGAAGAACACATATATTTGCAACACTACGATTTTTCGGTGTATCATACTATTTGAGCAATACACGAAAACCGAACTTATAAAAGTTTCGATTCTCACACAAGATGCTATATTCCTAGTGTTGAACCTGAATTGAATCTGCGAAAAGTTGATTCTTTGTTCTAAAATCGATTTTTACTGTCTCAGTTATATGAAAATAGTGTGATCGAGTCTTGATAGGATTGTATTAAAGCAACACAATCTTGTTAATCAATTTAAGGCTCTGTTAGATTTGAATGAAATAAAAAAGAAAATAAAAGAAAAGATTGTGACCGAAAAGAAAAGAGAGGCAATGAGTGATTTCAATGTCCATTTGTAATGTTTGGATTGAATAGAAAAAAAAAAAAAAAGGAAATATCTTAGTCAATATAAAATTTTAATTAATTACATTATATCATTTCTATTGGTTTCCACGTTTTTTTCTTTGTTTTCTTTTCCAACATAGAATACCAAACACTAAATATAAATCTCTTTTATCTCTTTACTTTTCGTTTCATTATGTTACATGGATAAATTTTAAAATGGTTTTGGACCAAAATCTATATGGTTTGCCAATAGGTATGAATAATTATGCATGATCACATTTTTAAAAATACACGATAGCCTCTGGTATTCGGAATCCATTGGTCCGACTAATCCGAAGTTCGGTTTATATCATACCTGCAGAGTCTGACATTTACCTGATCAATTTTTAAAATAATCAATAAATACAATAAATTGGTCAATTAATCCAATAAATTCATTCTTAATATATCATTATATATATCTACAGATATACATTATTCATTGTACATCTTTATAAATAAATACATGTATTAGCTCTGTTCATTACTTCCATTTCTCCTTTCACTCCCATCTCTATCCACGCTGAAGCTTACTTCCCAATTTACAGTAATGGAAAATTTCTTATACAACAATTCCTCCAATCCAAATTCAGCAAATTCTTCTCCAAGGTCAAGAGACATTGACGTACAAAATTCATCATTATGGGATGAACACCTAATCAGCAATAGTAACTACAAGGTCAAATTCTTGTGCAGTTATGGAGGTCGGATTCACCTCCGTCCTCATGATAATCAACTCATTTACGTCGGCGGGGACACTAAAATCTTAGCCGTTGATCGTAACATCAAGTTTCTTGGTTTCATTTCTAAGCTCGCTGTTTTATGTAATTCCTTAGATGCATGCTTTAAGTATCAATTACCAGGAGAAGATCTTGATGCTTTGATTTCTGTTACTAATGATGAAGATTTGGAACATATGATGCTTGAATATGATCGGATTTATCGTATCTCTGCTAAGCCGGCTCGTCTCCGGCTGTTTATTTTTTCGAAAAATCCGAATATTGAAGAGCCGGAAATCTACCGGTCGGATGATTCTAAGGGATCAGTTGGGCAGTGGTATGTGGATGTTTTGAACTCCGTTCAAAGTAATGAGTCTTTGGAGGGTTCGTCTCCGGCGCCGTCGGAGGTGGCGGAGAAAAAATCAAGGAACCCGGATTATTTGTTCGGTTTAGAGAAAGGCCAACCTCAGCAGCAGCAGCCCAACTCACAAGACACTACTTTATATGTGGCGCCGACGACGGTTATGGTGAAAAAAGAGTTTGAAGCTGCTCCTGAACCGGAGGACCGGTATGTGATGGGAGAATCTCCGGTGAAGCAAGGGGATATTCAACGGCAGATGCATGAGTTACAGAGGATGCAGATTTCTAGCAATAACGAGGATTATCATCGACAGAAAGATCCGTTTCAGCCGAGAGCACCATATATGTCTCCGGCGACGGGATACTGGCAAGAAAGGAACGAGTTTTTCCCAGCCGGGGCAAATATTCCGCCGCAGCCGGTGTATTTAGTTCAAACTCCATCCGGCGTTTATCAGACGCCGTCGATGAGACCAGTAACTGGCCAAGGAACTGGACAAGCATATTATGGAGTTCAAGGCATGATGCCGGGTGTTTACCGGGAACAGCCGCTGAATTACGATTCGATGATCCAAAAGGCGCCTTCGCCAATAATTCAGCTACCAAATGTCAATGGAGCCTACCCGTCTGCTATGGTAGGATTATCACAGCCAACCGGCGTTGTTGAGGGCGGCTACACACAACTAGGCCACAAAGCTGCCGCCGGAAGAGACGAATACCATCATTTCGCGTAAATTGCTGTTGCTGTTGCAGCCGCCGTCATTGTCTGGGGATTGCCGGCTGCTGGAAGAGTCTGTTCAGACATGTGATAAGAGGAAAAAATGCACGGGTGCACTTTATGCTCGAGTGCAATAAAACACGTAAAACTATGTCGTTTTGTTTGTTGTTTACATACAAACTGATTTCGTTTTATGTGTTTTGTTACACATGACCATCAAATGCATTAGATGGAATAATGCGGCTAGTAAGAAAGACAGCAGTACTCAATCACAATGAGTGACAAAACCCTTTACGAAGTTGTTTTATGTGTTTTGTTGCATATGACCGACAAATGCATCGGAGGTATCATGTCGCTAGTAAGAGAGGCACCCCTTTTTTTTAAACTTCAATAATAATGTAGGAACTAATTATCATAAAACACGTAAAACTCAATCGTTTTGTTTGAAGTTTACATACAAAATGATATCGTTTAGGTGCTTTTATTACACAATGGCCATCACAAATCGATTAAATGAAACCAATGTAGCTAGTAAGAAGAAAGGCAACACTACTCAATCACAATAGGTAATAAAACCCTTCTACAGCGTCGTGCCTTACGCTGTTTTTGCACATGACCGACAAATATATCGGAAGAATCAATGTCGCTAGTAAAAGAGGCAACACTAGTCAATCACAATGGGTGAGAAAACCCCTTTTTTTTCAACTTTATTAATAATGTAGGAACTAATGATCATATTGTAGTAAAAGAGGCAACACTAGTCAATCACAATGGGTGAGAAAACCCCTTTTTTTTTCAACTTTATTAATAATGTAGGAACTAATGATCATATTGTATCCCAATCATGATAAAGATGAAAAGAAATGTTATGTCATCCGTTATGCCTGAATGATTGCGTCTTTATCATTAATCGACTACGAAAGTATGCCCACCTCGTGGACAACAAAGCTAGCAACACTCACTCAATTTTCATTGTTGCAAAATAAAACAAAATATATCATTGCCATAGTTATCAGATGTTTATAGTTCGTTGATCTGAAATATACATTGGATCACCGATTACTAATTCAACCGGAGAATTTATATAGTAGTCATATTTAAGTAAATAATGATATGAAACTATGTATCACCTTATTAGTTATCCTTTAGAGACCGTAGTCTAGTTTATATTAGTTATCCTTTAGAGACCGTAATTAATACTTTTACATGAAAGTTTTTTATTTAAACGGTGATGCACTTATTGTTAATATTAGAAAAATTAAATGTATTGTTTATTGCAAAGTACCACTTGAATTATTTAACAAAACGTCAGGTAAAATGTTGTAAGAAATTCATTAGTTTTTTAAGTAAAAAAAATATGATTTTGATGTAGATCTATAATAAATAATAAGTACACATAATGATTTGTCAGTTAAGTGACTTGATCTCTAAAACCGATGAATAAACTGGTGGAACTAATCTGAAAACTAAATCGAGAATGATGGTCACCGAGCAAGTGTATTCGATTACTGTGAAAGTCGATTTTGAAGTGCAACAACCGAGTTTCTTCCAAGTCGACTTTCGCTTTTGTCTGTTGAGTTTTGTTGAGTACATCCGAGTTCTACATCCGAACAGCTTGATTACAAGTTCAGGAAGGTCACCAAGCCGAGATTCATCCGTGGATAGCACCGGTGTTGGGTTCACATCCGGGTATTTGTCACGCTTTCCGACAAAGATCTTATGGCGGCTAGGGTTTAAAGAATTGTGCCTATAAATACCAATATTGTAATCATTGCTATGTGTGTGAAAATCGTAGTAACTTTGTGCATAATAAAATATCCCATTTTCTGTCTGTGGAGCAGTCGGCACAACGCCGAAAACCACGTTAAATCACTGTGTTTTTTTTGTTTATGTGTTTTATCAATGTCCGCCATTGTTTATGTTTGCATTGCTTCTGTTTTATCGTTCTTAGAGTGCAAGTTTCTCTTATCTGTTTTAACAAACTGGTGTCAGAGCGTTGGTTCGTAGATTCAGAGAAATTGCAGGTTGAACGGAGTTGATCTTCACCAAGACCGGTGACCGGTGCTAGGATTTTGTGATCAAAGGTCTGTTCGTTAGTAAGAATGATGTCAGCAATGAACGTAAAGATAGATAATTTTACATGGAGGAGAGTTTCAGTTTGTGGCAAATCAAGATGCGGGCCTTGTTAAAGCAACAAGGATTGTGGACTCCTTTATCTGATAAAGGGGATGCCAGTGCAGCAGATTATGCCAATCCGGTGGAGAAAGCATATTCAACTATCATGTTGCGCTTTGTCCGATGATCTTATCATAAAAGTTCTTTGAGAAGACATCACTTTGCCAAGTTATGGTCAAACCTTGAAGCCTGTATATGATTAAGTCATTAACCAACAAGTTGCTGCTGAAGCAGAGGCTTTTCAGCCCGAGGATGCATGAGGGAACTCAGCTGAGAGATCACCTTGATCAGCTGAACACAATATTACTTGATCTCAGGAATATTGATGTAAAGATTGAGGTTGAGGATGCTGTTTTGATATTACTGGTTTCATTACCAGCTTCCTATGAGAACTTTGTGCAGTCCTTCATAGCTGGGAAGGATACGGTGGCTTTGGAGGATGTGCGGTCAGCCTTGCATGCTAGGGAGCTGAGACATAAGGCAGATGGGGCAGACAATCAGGCTGCTTGACTAGTAGTCGATGAGCAGAAGAAGGGAAAAGAGAATGGGCGCCTAGAAGAGAATTCCAAGAAGGCAAGGTCCAAAGGCCCTAAGTCCACGGATGTTTGCAATTCTCAGAAGGAGTCGACATTGGAAGTCCAATTGTCCAAAGAGGAAGAAATGAAAGAGAGAACAAGCTCGCACATTGGGCTTTGTGGCAAATTGAGCATGACTTAGATGATGATATAGTTCTAGTAGCAGGAGAGTCAACACATCATACTGATGTGTGGATTCTGGACTCTAGGGCAATCTTTCATATTTGTTCTCACAGAGAGTGGTTCTTAAGTTATCAGCAGATAGATGGTGGTCATATATCTATGGCAAACGGCAAGGTCTGCAAGGTAGTTGAGATTGACTCAGTTTAGTTGAGGACAGAGGATGGAAGTTCTGTAAACTGAGTAAAGTTAGACATGTTCCACAGATGACCAAGAACTTGGTATCTCTCAGCCTTTTGGACAGCAGAGGTTCGGCCAAGGGTGAAGGTGGAGCATGCGAGTGTTTATAAAAACTCGTTGAGGTTCTCAAGGGAGTCAATAAATGGAACTTGTATACTACAAGGGTCATCTCATTGCTTAGTTACGATGCCATGGCATCTCGCCGAGGTTCATCACCACAACTTACAAAATTGTGGCACATGAGACTGGGTCACATGTGTGAAAATCTGAGAGTGTGATGCCCGAAAGACAATTTTGTAATTGTTTTATTTAATAAATGAAATGATATTATTATTCATATTTATTATTCTCATAATCACCGATGTGACAATTGAATTTACACTACGAAAACCCTAAAGTATATCGTTTATGTAATCACTTAACTCGTGTATGGTATATACACGGGAGGATTGAGTTAGTGAAGATGTACTTAAAATACAATTAGCCCGTAGTGAAGTTAATCGAGAGTATCGGGTCTCCCTTTAACGTGCTATTAATGCCTGAGACACAATTGGTGTGATTGTCTTATCCGGACTTTCGGTTAAGAGAACCTAGTGGGGCATTTATATATGATAGATATATCATATGTAAATTTGGACCGATTTGATTAGAGTTCACGATATAATTCCGTGAATCGAAAGTCTTATCGAATCAATGGATGATCATATTTTTGGATATATCTTAATCTCGAGGTGATCACAACCAACCGCTTTAATCATTATGAAGTTTGACTTGACGGTTAAGGATTACATCGAGTCTGATCCGAATTATCCCATCTTGGCATTGTATTTGGATTGAGTGAGTAGTCCGTGTTATCACGGATACGGAATCCATTCCTTCCATTTATGGAAGTAGATAGTCGATTCCTTTTATTTGTTAATCCTAGAAACTGATCGATCCATGGAGTTCATATTACACTGATTAGCTACCAGTGAGTTGTATGAATTAATTGATCACTAGGGGGTTAATGATAAATAAGGATAAGAGGTTCTAAAAAGGGTTAACGGTAACTTTCCGATTTAGAATGAACAGTCTATGGAGGATTAATCCATAGTTAAGAGATAAATAATAAATAAATTATTTTCTTTTATTTATCCAATTAATTATTTCACAAATAAATAACTAATTACACAATATGTCATTATCCAGGAAAACTAATTTCTTGGAAAATTCAAGACATATTGGCGCCACACTAAGCTCACTGGCCCACAGAAATTGTATTTTACATGTATTATATTATTTAAATTTCAACTAAATAATATTCTTGCATATCAACTAATTAGCCCAAATGCAATTAATTATCAATGAGGCCCAAATAACAAGATTATTAGTCCGAATTACGGAAGCCACATCGGGGACTATGGACTATAACCAGTAGCTCCAATAATTAATTATTCATCGAACGTAATAATAAGTACATTAATTATTAATTCCGGGATTACGCCACCATAAACCCGAAATCTGAACTCTACCGATTATAGATGTATACTTATACTCAACCCATGTAGAGTGAATAAGCGTCCATTGATATAATCACTACATACGGATTAACCCTCCATAGATCGCCCATTCTCGAGAGGAAGTCTCCGTGAACCCGACTCGAAATATCTTATCCTTATTTACCATTAACCCCTAGTGATCAATTAGTTCACATATCCGACTAGTAGCTAATTAGTCTAAATATGAACTCGGCCGATCGATCACTTTCTTAGGGCTAACAAATAAGGGATCGTCTCTCTACTTCCCGCAGGAAGGAATGGATTCTATGTCTGTGAAAATCGTAACTACTCACTCATCCTGAGATAGTGTCAATGAGAAGTGGCTTGGAACACATTATTTAAGTGAACCGTAACTAACACATCAAACACTACCCCGGACAAGCAAAGACCTCGTGATCACCTCAGATTAAGGTTGATCCATATATGATCATCTAATGATTTAATAAGATTCCTCGATTACGGAATTATACCGAGAAATTCAGATTAAATCGGTCCAAATCCTATATGAATGCCATCATATATAAATGCCCCACGTAGTACCCTCTACCGACAAACGGATAAGACTATCACACCCTAAGGTGTTCTCAGGCGCATTATTGGTGTTTTAATCAAGAGACCCTAAACTCGATTAAGTTCACCACGGACTATCAGCTTAAGTATATCACCACTAACTCAATCCTCACGTGTAATCCATACACTGAGTTAAGCGGTTACATACTGATATATTTAGGGTTTGCAGCAGTGTATACTTTACAAGCACAAAGCAAGTAACTAAGATGAGATAAAATCTGTCATCCATTGTTAAAAACAATTACACAAATTGTCTTTCGGGCACTACACCTAACAGTACCTTCCCAACCGCCTCTCAGGCAACCTCAAGAAGCACACGTGCCACCGCTAGTCGCTTTTCATTTGTCCACAGCATCGCTGCTTTCCACACCACTAAGTTTTACACCTCAGCCAACGGTTCTACCTCCACCACCGCCTAGATCCGATACTTTTGTAGCACCTGGCTACACCTATCCGCAACAGACTCACCCCTAACACCAAGTTCAAAGAACCTCAACCACAAGATCGTAATGCTCCACCGCCTTCGCACCGGTACAACATCATCGCTTTGAGGGCTACGACAGACAAGTGGATTGGTATGATAAGATGAAGAAGCACAGGGTGCCAGAATTTTTTGGCAATGTTGAGCCAGCAGCAGCAGATTTATGGATTCATGGGTTTGAAAGGACGTGCAGAAATGTGAAAGCTCCAGAATCTGAATGGGCTCAGTTAGCAATATCCTTGTTGGCAGGAAATGCGGAAAGTTGGATGGAAGCTTATGAGCAAGTTAATCCGAGAATCACGGATTGGTCAGTGTTTAAGGACCTATTCTACAAGGAATACTTTCCTAGAACAACACAAAATGCAAAGGCTAATGAATTTCTGAGTTTGAAACAAAGAAGATACACTACAGTGACTCAGTACTCCCAGAAATTCCATGAGTTAGGAAGATTCTGCCCTGAAATCATGAGGAGTGAAGAGAAGAAGATTGACAAGTTTATGGAAGGATTGTCACATGAAGTGGCAAAGGGCATGCTAGGAGATAGACCTACCAGCATGGCAAGTGTCATGGATAGAGCGTTGATTGCGGAAAGATTTGCTAGTAAACCGACGGTGGTAGTTGGAGATAAGAGGTCTTTCTCGAATTATCAGGGAAGTAATAGAGGAGCACCGCAACAGAGTGTTAAAAGGACAGGAAATCCGGCCACGAAGAGTTCAACAAGTGGAACGCCATCGGTTTGTGCTAAGTGTAACAAGACACATACATGAGAGTGCATGGCAGGTAGCTTGAGTTGTTTCCATTGTGGGGAAGTGGGACATTACTCGAGGGCGTGTCCTAAGAAGCTCTCTCAAGGTAATCAGGCAGGAGGACGAGGTAACCAAAGAGGGTAATCGCATTCTATGGGTAGCGCATCGCCAGTGTCTTTGCAGCAGATGCAGAACCGGAAGAGTTAGATGACCTTGTGGTGACAGATACTTTTCAGTGTTTGAGTTTATTATAGATATTTAATATGAAATAGCGTGCATATGATATTATATATTTGTACTTAAATTGATTCACTTGTTAGGTACCATAATCATAGATAATCTAGCAGTTTCAGCTCTGTTTGATACTGGAGCTTCAGGGACTTTTGTTTCCTCTAAGATAGCTAAGAAGTTAAACCTACCTCTTGAGGAATTGGAGAGACCTTTGAGTATAACCACACCTTTGGGTAGAGTTACTAGATGTGCTCAAGTCACACCCCAAGTTGATATTAGAGTTGCGACTTACAAGTGCCAGCATGCCTTGACGGTGTTGGACTTCTCAGATTTCGATGTTATCCTGGGTATGGACTGGTTGTCCAAGAATTATGTCTACTTGGATTGTAGGGGTAAGAGGGTGATCTTTAAGGCCCTAGGGAAATCAGCTAAGACGTTTCAGGGTAATGTATGCAAGCCCAGCAAGGGTCGTTATCCGATTATCTCAGCAGTTAAAGCCCTAAGAGCTTTGAAGAAGAGTTGCCAGGGTTTCGTTGTTTATGCATTAGATAAGGAAAAGCATAGGCCCGAGTTAGGAGAGACTCGTGTAGTTAAGGACTTTCCCGAAGTTTTCCCGGGAGATTTTCCTGGACATATGCCTGATAGGGCCATAGAGTTCGAGATCGAATTGATTGCGGTGAGCATCACCAAAGGCTAAAGCACCTTATAGAATGGCACCAAATGAGTTGAAAGAATTGAAAACTCAGCTTAAGGAGATGCTAGAGAAAAACATCATCCAGCCAAGTACATCACCGTGGGGAGCACCGGTCTTGTTTGTGAAGAAGAAAGATGGGAGTATGCGGTTGTGCATCGACTACAGAGAGTTGAATAAATTGACGGTCAAGAATAAGTATCCTTTACCAAGGATTGATGATCTGTTCAGTCAGTTGCAAGGTAAGAAGGTGTTCTCTAAGATTGATCTTAGGTCCGGTTATCATCAGTTGAAGATCAAGGTGTCCGATATACCTAAGACGACCTTCAAGATTTGAGATATGGACATTATGAGTTTTTGGTCATGCCGCTTGGACTCACTAATGCTCCATCGAGTTCATGGACTTGATGTAAAGAGTTTTCATGCCTTATCTCGATAAGTTTGTGATAGTTTTCATAGATTTATATCTTGGTATACTATAAGGATGAGAAAGAACATGAAGAACACCTGAGGATAGTTCTACAGACCTTAAAAGAGAACAAATTGAATGCCAAGTTTTCTAAGTGTGAGTTTTGGTTGGACCAGGTTAGTTTTCTTGGGCATATTATTTCGGAGAAGGCATTAAGGTGGATCCAAATGAAGATAAAGCCGCTTTCTAAGTGGCGTAGACCGACGCCGATGTGAGAGATAATAAGTTTCTTAGGTTTAGTTGGAGGTACTACCGGAAGTTTGTGCAGGATTTCTCTAAGATAGCTACACTCTCTCACGAGGCTCACTCAAAAGAACGTTAAGTATGAGTGGACCAATGAATGTGAGGAAACTTTTCAGACTTTGAAAGAAAAGTTGACCACAACACCTGTGTTAGCATTACCGGAAGTCTTTGATAAATATGATGTATATCTGGATGCATCCGGTCAAGGTTTGGGTTGTGTTTGATGCAATCAAGAAAGGTAATTGCTTATGCATCTAGGCGCTTAAAGGTGCATGAGAAGAATTACCTGCGCACACGACTTGAGTTAGCGGCAAAGTGGTGTTTGCTCAAGCTTTGGAGACACTACTTGTATGGTGTCAAGGCAAGGATCTTCACGGATCATAAGAGTCTTAAGTTCTTCTTTACTCAGGAGAATCTGAATATGAGACAAAGAAGATGGTTGGAGTTCGTGAAAGATTACGACTTGGACATTCAATACCATTCGGGTAAAGCGAATATTGTAGCTAATGCACTTAGCCGGAGATCGGTTAATGCTATCACTACCTTGCAAGAAGTTGTGGATCAGTTGGATAGGATGCAGATTCAAGTGATTGAAAGGAAGGGTGAAGATCAGAATTTGGCGCCATTGATGGCAAGGTCAGATTTGCTAGATGAGATTCGGGCTAAGCAAGACAAAGACCCGGTGTTGATTGATTTGAAGCGAGTAGCTCGAGAGAAACCTACAGTAGGTTATCAGTTGGACAAGAGTGGTCATCTTTGGTACGGAGACCGTTAGTGTGTGCACGATGTGGATGGCCTAAGGGAGAAGGTTATGGATGAAGCTCATAAGATTGCTTTTGCGGTGCATCCAGGAGCCACTAAGATGTATAGAGATCTCGGGAGAGATCTTGGTGGCCTGGTATGAAGTTAAGGATCGCAGAGTTTGTGGCAAGATGTGATACATGCCGAGAGTGAAAGCGAGCGACTGCATGCCGGGAGGTTTGTTGAAAACTTTGGAGGTACCGGAATGGAAATGTGAGAATATCAAGATGGATTTCATCACCAGTTTGCCTAAGATGAAGGGCGGTCATGACGTGATTTGGGTGATTGTGGATAGACTTACAAAATCAGCCCATTTCTTTCCATGTAAAGTGGACATGCCTATAAAGAAGTTCGCTACTATGTATATCGACAATATAGTGAAGCTTCATGGTGTGCCGTTATCTATTGTATCCGACAAGGATAGCAGATTTATCAGTCACTTCTGGAAGGGTTTACAGAAAGCTTTTGGGACGAAGACTGATTTAAGTACAACATTTCATCCACAGACGGATGGGCAGTCAGAGAGAACAATTCAAACTCTCGAGGATATGCTAAGAGCTTGTGTTTTGGATGCCGGAGGATCATGGATAGATTACCTCAATTTGGCTGAGTTTGCTTACAACAATAGTTACCATGCTAGTTTGGAAATGCCACCTTTGAGGCCTTGTACGGTAGAAGTGTAGAACTCCACTTTACCGGGATGAAGTGGGAGAGAAGCACATCACAGGGGCGAGATGATGGTCCAAAGAAGCCAAGGAGAAGATAGAGGTGATAAGGAAGAATCGAAAGCCGCCAAGATCATCGAAAGAGTTGGGCCGATGTTAGCGTAAGACCGCTAGAGTTTGAGGTCGGGGACAGAGTTTACCTTCGAGCATCTCCAATGAAGGGTGTCAAGAGGTTCGGACAGAAAGGAAAGCTAAGTCCAAGGTATGTAGGACCTTTTGATGTCATCGAAAGAGTTGGGAAGTTGGCTTATAGACTTCGGTTACCAGAGTCGATGTCTAGAGTGCACAGTGTTTTCCATGTATCGATGCTTCGGAAGTGTCTATCTAAAGTGGATGTGGAATCTGAGATTGATCCGAAAGTTTTGCAAGATAATCTTTCTTACATGGAGAAGCCGATAAAGATTCTGGATAGGAAGGAAAAGATGATAAAGAGGCGAGTGATCCCGTTAGTGTTAGTGCAATGGAGCAATCATGCACCGACGGAAGCCACTTGGGAAGTGGAAGCGGACATGTTCAACGAGTTCCTAGAGTTCCCTCATCTACCAGGTACGATCTAGTTTCGAGGACGAAATTCCTCTAAAGGGGGGATGAATGTAATATCCCGATTTTTTTAAAAGGGCATCCTTGTCTTTTCAAGAAAAATCTGAATATTTGGTTTTGTTTTTAAAGGATTAAAAGAAAAAGGGAAAAGAAAAGGAAAAGGATTAATTGGATTTAATTAATAAGGAATAATTAGATTTAATTGGGATTATAAAAGGAAAACTAATCCTAAATTAACCTAGTTGTTGTTTTACGTAAAAAAAATACTGGGGGGCGCAAGTTTGGAGAAAAAAGAAGGGAAGAGGCTTTCGAATCTCTAGGCTAATCCGTTGATAAAAAACGCAGACTTCTCAAGAGAGAAAGGATCACCGCGAGACGATGATCGTTTTGATATCAACAATCCCTAAATCCGTTAACGTAAGTTTTTCCCTCATCGTTCTTGATATTAGGGTTTATTCATCATCGTGTTAAGCTGCATTTTTCTGAGTTTAAACATCGTAGTGATCGTCTTTGGATTGGTCGTTTATAGGTTTGGAGTTAAAGGTTAAACTTTTGACGGGTTGAAGCTTTGGATCGTTGTACCACGCAATTTAAGGTAACGTGGTGTTCTTATCTTATGACTAAGGTGTCGTAAGGTTATAGAGCAATTTGTATGTTTACTTTCGTCGTTTATGTTCTGTTTTAGTTGGAGTTTGGGTTGGATTTGGGTTAGAAATCGTGTTTTGAAGGTTGCGATTTCGAAAAAACCAAACAAACGCGGCGTTTAGTAAGGAGCAAACGGGCGCTTGCGATAATGGCACTCAACCGGCGCTTGGGTATTTCGGACGGGCGTTTGAGGGTTTGGTTTTGATACATGATGTGGCTGATTTTCGCGAACGGGCGTTTGGGGGTAGTGGACGTTCGTTCAAGTCAAACGGGCTTTTACATGGAGGCAAACGGGCGTTTGACCTGTTTATTCCGTTTTTCACCGCTTTTTAATTGTCGCCTTGGTTTCGTGCTTTATAATCATGTCTTTACCGCTTAACCTTATGTGACAAAGCCTTGAATTAGTTTTTGATGCGTTTAGTTCCGGCACCATATGAATTCCACAAAAAGATGAAGTGTGGGACCGTCGAAAGCTTTGATTTGCCTTGTGTTTCGATAAGCTGTGGTTTATCGATGTCTCGTGTATGTGCTAGGTTTTGTTAGAGTCTAGTGGTCTTAAGAAGAGTGAGTAGACGATAGGTGAGCCTTTTATGTGAATCAACTTAGTGGCTAGTTAAACATCTAATCAAACATATGTGTTAGATTAATAATATTAAACATCATGCAATGCTTGGTAAGACATAGTACAATATCGCGATGTGTTCTCTCGACCGCACAAAGTAGATCTGTACTCACGCCGGTCAATCGATTGGCTAGATAAAGTGTCCGGTGCATTCGTCGCGGTCATCACACTATCGGGACTCGATATTCCCGGAACTACTAGAGCGAGTCTCTAAGTAGGTTGCACCCAGTTGTCCTAGTACATCCTATTACTAGGCGTAGTGCCCTTGTTATTCATGATGTAACAAACTTGAGCTAAGCTAGATACCTTTGGAAGCTCATGTTATGGTATGAACATAATATGATAGTTAGCTAGGGTTAATAGCGGAATGAATTAATAAAAGACGGCGTTGCTTTTATTTCTTTATGAGTCCGACGTTGTACGATCTTCTACGCGTTGCTAAGTACCTATGTAATTACCCCGTTACTTTTTGTTTGTCTTTCTCTTTCCCCAAAGAAGATGAACATGTTGCTAATGTTGATGAGTTCTTTGACGAAGACGTGTGAGATGGAGCTCTTGAAGACTTAGTTTCTTTAATTTGTTTTCTTTCGATAATGTTGTTGATTCAAGCTCAAACAATGTTGTCTTTCTTTTGGATTAGTTCCGTTATTTGAATGTTGGTTGGTTTAGTTTTCTTTATTGGATTTAGATTTACAGCATTGAAAACCGTGTGTTCGATCTTTGTTTTCCCGAGTCGTTTTATCTTCCGCGTCGTTTTAGTTCCGGTGTATGACGTAAGACTTACATATATTATTGAATTTATTTAATAATATTTGTGCCGAACGCTCTTTCTGGATAAGGACTCGGTGTCCGGGAACGGGGCATTACATAGTGAGGAAAATAATAATAATAATAATGGAAGAATTAAGGGAGCAGATGAGGAATTTGCAGAGGAGGAGTTTTGATGTACTACCGTTGACGCCGGCAAAGGAAGGAGGAAATTATGCAAAGAAGGGAAAAGTCAAAAGAGAAAGGACTAGGCTTGGGGTAAAGTGGGGGAAAATTAATTAATAATGCAAAAACTGGGGTAAGAGTTCGTTTAGATTAATATAATGAACCCCTCTGAACGAATTATTTAGATTGACCAGGATCTAAACGACGTTAGTCGGAGAGTTCCGATACCATAACAGAAAAATATAAAATAGATTGTATTATATTGATTGATAAAACCGATAAAATATTACAATATTTATGACAAATAAATGATAGGTAGACGTTTATCTAAACTAAACAATATATCCTAACATAACGTAAAATTCAAACATAATTATCTAAACAACTCAAACTTATCATTATTTATGACATTTATGACAAGTCTTATACAACTTGCTTATCAAAGATAATTATCCCCACGCTTTTCTATCTGATCTTGAGCTGTTTGCCAAGGTTGAGTTTGCTCAGTTGCTCAGTTGAGCCTTCCCTTCACCATTTGATCGATCTGTAGGTGACATATAGCCTTGATTGCTTTGTTCTTGTTCTTGATCAACAGACTTGTCACCCTCCATAAATTCTTCAGTCACAGTAAATTTGTCATCCTCGGCTGATTTATCACCTTCAGTTGATTTTTTAATCTTTAGCAGTTTTCTTACTCTCCGCTAGTGTTGAACTGGATTCACCAACTGTCACACACGTACACTTTTTACCTACACCGAGAACCCTATAACACACGCATCATTTTTGCTCTCATCGAGAATCTCCGGTTCATGAGGCCTCAGCAAAGACCAGTGGGTCATTGCCACATTGGCCGTATATAGTATATGTTAAAAAGACACATTTGATATTTAAAAAAAATAAAAGAGTGATGTGATCGTTAATTATTATGAAAGGCCGTACGAGCAATAACATATTTTTGCCAAAATGGTTACCGCCTGTTTAGTGTTATCCGTCACCAACATTCATTCTCAAATTCCCACTGATAATATCTGAAACCACTTTCCAACTGCTCTTCTCAGCTGGAAGCTAGTAATTCGTAATACTATATAAAATTCTTTCTTTTTTCTCCTCTTCCTACTTTACCAAACCTAATCCTCTGCTTTTTTTTTTTTTTTCTGCTTTTTTTTTTTGACCTAAGCAAGAGCCCCAACTTAGCAAGCAAAGCGAGGCAGTTTGGAAATGCTAACTAACTTCAGTAAGATTTGAGAGCTTGAAAAATGGTGGTGAGGAAAGTAGGGAGGTATGAAGTGGGTAGGACGATCGGGGAAGGGACGTTTGCCAAGGTTAAGTTTGCTCAGAATACTGAGACAGGGGAGAGCGTGGCTATGAAAATATTGGATCGTGGTACTATTATTAAGCACAAGATGGTTGATCAGGTCAGTTGAGTTATTTTAATATCTTTGTTTTCTGTAGTGCTTTGCGTGCTTGGTTTTGTTCTATGTTTTATAATTCAGATCGCTAACCAGTGAAAAAGATGCATTTATGCTGTTCCTTTTGTGTTTAAGTTTAGTAATGGTGCTAATAAAGTTAAAGGATCATCAATTTAACTGTTTTATTCGTAAATTAGTGGGATGCTTCAAGCTAGTCATCCAATTCATGATATGCCAAATTCAATAGTGTAGTGTGAGAAATTTGAATTTTTGGGAAATGGTGAAGACAAAATACACCCCTTAATTCTTTAGAAGGTTCTGCCTGAGCTCAAATTCTGCTTAATAATTTGACTGTTACAGTCATGGTAAGTTGCTGGTACTTTTTCACTATCTTATTATTGTGCTCAATGGGCAAGGTTTACTGAATCTTTTATGTATGAAAAGTGGGATGCATAATGTAACAAGAGATTATCATTGTCATAGCTGAAATATCGACTGGAGGATCTTGTCATTAGAACCTTTACATCCTCTAACTTGGAATTTGGAAAGCATTATACTAAAGCATGGGTTGATTTCGATGAATGATAATGAATAGCCTCTTTTCCTTAAACATAATATTATTAGTCCCAATAATTTAAAAGAATCAGGTCATGAGACTGTGAGGTAGATTTGTTTATATCATTCTTGCAGATCAAAAGGGAGATTTCCATAATGAAGATTGTCCGACATCCAAATGTTATACGCCTACATGAGGTACTTATTCCATAAGAGAAATCTGTGCTACATTTATCTTTTATATTTTGGAGTGTTTTGTATACATCATTATAATAAATTCCTCCAGGGTTGAAAGAATCATGGTTTTGGAAGCTTCTTCTTGATTTGTTCTTCTTACCAATACCATGTTAGGTTATAGCAAGCCGTCATTTAAGATTTACATTATTTTGGAATTCATTACTGGCGGTGAATTGTTTGACAAAATAGTAAGTCCTTTAACTTGGTGGATGTTTGGACTTTTGTCAAGATGTGAGCATATCTTTCTCTTGGACACTTGTGACATCGGCCATCTGTGTGTAGGTTCATCATGGACGACTTAGTGAAGCTGAAGCTCGTCAATATTTCCAGCAGCTCATTGATGGAGTGGATTATTGTCATGCTAAAGGAGTCTACCACAGGGACTTGAAGGTACTACTTGTCTCAATGAAAATGGTTCTTTTCTTCTTTTTGAATTTGCTAATCTTTTTCCTATAACCTGCTTTATTGTACAGCCTGAAAACCTTCTACTTGATTCACTAGGAAATCTTAAAATATCAGATTTTGGGCTCAGTGCTTTACCTGGTCAAGTAAGATCTATGAAAGATATAGGTGCAAGTTTATTGCAGTGATATATTGGGTTGCTAACTGCTGTTCGTGAACAGGGTGTCAACCTTCTTAAAACAACTTGTGGAACTCCCAACTATGTCGCACCTGAGGTGATGCTTACCTTAGTGTCTTTCTGTAATGATTTTGTTTCCACTGGGGATTTTCTGTTGAGTATTTTATTAAACATACTCTAAAAATGGGGTAGCCCAATGCATAAAAACTTCTTGCCTATGCAACATCAAGGGAAGGCTCTGGCTTTTGGGCCTATTGTACGTGGTATTACCTTATATTTCTTTATGAGGCTGTTTCACAGCTCAACTATGTCACCTGTAGTCGTATGACAGTAGCTTTTAACACTATGCCAAGGTTCGCCTTATTAAATATACTCTTGTACCTACTTTTTCCTTTCCTTTCCTTTCCTTTCCTTTACGTAACATTTAGTTGGTTTTCACTTCAGGTTTTAAGTCATAATGGTTATGATGGTGCTGTCGCTGATGTTTGGTCTTGTGGTGTTATCCTTTATGTTCTGATGGCTGGTTACCTCCCATTTGATGAGGTTGATCTTCCGACGCTGTATGGCAAGGTGTTGAACTTTGTACACATCTTTGTATTTTTGGGTTCTCATGTAGAGCTTTAAGCTTGTGTTGTTCAATTTGTGAGCGTAGCTCCTTAGCAGGCTTCTTTTGAGATGTGGTTCCATTATTTCTATTACATCTTCAGGAAATACGCCCACTCCTATTTAACAACGAAATAATTTTCCATTTAATCAGCTTTATCTCTCTTCTGCAGATTGAGAGAGCAGAATTTTCATGCCCATCTTGGTTCCCAATTGGAGCAAAATCCTTAATTTACAGAATTTTGGAGCCTAATCCTGAAAAAGTAAGCATATTTTGTGACTTATTCAATCAATTTCACTCTTCGTTGAAGTTTTATCACTAGTTGGGGGTGCTTTTGAGTGTATTTCAGATTCCAAAGGCCACCCTCACTCACAAAGTGAGATTCTTTGAGTCTAACAAGACCAAGTTTTTTTGCGCGTCCACGTCTTTGACCCAATGTTTCTTTTAGGGGTATTCCTGTCATTTTCATTCTCTTTCTATTGCTTTGTTTTGGGTAATGTCTGATGTATAAAGAGCAACATGGTGCATGGAAGCATCCTGCCCTTGGGGTCCAGGAATGCTGGGCCTATTAGACAAGCTACATTATCTTATGCTTGTATAAAAGGTTGTATCCAAGGTTCAGCATTATCTTATGTTTGTTTAAGAGGTTGTATCCACAGTTCGAACCCGTGACCTTTAGTCACACGGATTTAAATTTTACCACTACGCCATGGCTTCTTTCTATAGAGCACATAAATGTCTAGATTAAATAAGAGAAAGGACCCAAACATTTGCATGGTCGTATGGGGAGTGTATATTCTTAATGGGGAAGATTCATTGCACAGCAGTTGTCATAACATTGGCAAGATTGCTTACGCAAGCTTTTCCCTGTTCCTTCTCCCAAAAAAGAAAGAAAAACAGAACCTCTTTTAATTTTTGTTTGTTTATGCAGCGTATTCGAATAGAGGAGATCAGAAACGATGAGTGGTTTAAGAAGAATTATGTTCCGGTTAGACTTCCAGAAAGTGAAGTTGTTAATCTGGATGATGTTAATGCTGTTTTTGATGATCCAGAGGTTTGCAACTTTTCTATATCTGCTTTTCACATGTGGAAATCTTATGTGGTTCTACATTGATTTATACTCCTTTTCATGCACCTGAGTGAAATTGGCAGGGATTCCAAGTTCCAACAACAGTTTCTTATTATCTAAATATGCTGCTGAAAATTTGCGTTGTCACATTGTTAGGCTAATCATTGGCATATTCATGAAAGCAGACTTAATTCTTAGCTTCATTAGTCTAAACATAGGTGTGGTCTGACAAGCTTTCTTCCTTGTGGAATAATGTCATAGGAGTCTTCACAAACATGATGAATGTTATTAAATTATGGGTTTTTCCCTGTTTTGGATATACCAAAAAAAATCTTTAGTCAGTGTTCATGATTCAGTTTTTGTGTTTTCGCAAATTTTCTCCAACGTATTTATTTAATGATGTTGAATCAATAATGTAGATTAAATATGTAGTATCTAGCTTCCTTACTGAAAATGTCCTAGCAATATTGCAGAATATCCCTTTTTTTTTTCAGCAACAGAATATCCTAGCATATTTTTCAACAACAAAATATCCTAGAACATTATTTTAGGCAAAGACGAGAGATCTTGTCTACCTCAATACTTGTATATTATTTTTAACTCGTTAGGAAGAAATACATTAAGTATTAGTATTTTCATGGTATTAGAGCAAAGACTGGGCAAATACATTGAACTATTATTATATTACTTCTTTTCATGGTATTGAGGTAGACAAGATCCCCATCTATTGCCTAAAGTAATGATGTAGGAAGGCTAGGATATTTTGTAGTAATGATAAGGATATTTTCAAGTATGGAAACTAGATATTACATATTAAATCCACATTATTAGTAAGATCTCATATCCGGTTTTCGCATATCTTCAACAAAGCATAATCCTTCTTACATTACTTTCTCCAATTGGTGCAGAAGGAATATCCTCTGCTTTCCACTAAGGCTAATGTAGCTTCATCCTTCCCATTTTGGAGCCATGTTACTTGTTTTCATTGGACATTGCTATTGTGCATGTTTTTGTTAGGATGTTTGGCGTTCCCAGGTTGAGTTTTGGTTCATCCAAAAATATTATCTTGACATGCCATTGTAGGAAGAGAATGCAGACTTGCAATGTGTGACTGAGGATTTAGGACCTATGGCCCTCAATGCTTTTGACCTCATCATTCTCTCTCAAGGATTAAATCTATCAGCATTGTTTGATCGTGGAAGGTATAACTGTGAAATTTTTCTTTACCCAATTCTTATTTGTGCAAATTCTGGTTTTACGTGTTATTAAAGCACATCTTTCTTGTTTCCTGCGATACTTAATCAACTTCCATGTCTTTTAACAAAACTGTGTATGTAAAACAAATATGTTGCAGGAATTGACAAAGCATCAAATGCGCTTTGTTTCTCAGAAACCGGGCAAAGTTGTATTATCGACTATGGAAGTTGTTGCTCAATCATTGGGCTACAAGACTCACATTCGAACTATAAGGTAGATTGTCTAACCTAATATTAAGAATTTTCTTTATCTTCATTATGTGGATACCTAGCTTCATGTTG